>PVIC010002094.1:24914-59210 GCA_004025085.1 Thryonomys swinderianus | reverse complement strand
TGGACAAGTCATTACAACAAGGATTTGTAAAATGGAGCCAATAACAGTCCCTTCATCAAAGAGTTTCTGTTTTTGAAGCAAAGTATATGATATAAATTTCATATCAAGTATTCATGGTATTTTTTTTTTTGAGACAGGGTCTCGCTTTGTAGTTCAGGTTGGCCCTGGGCTCACTATGTAGCCTAGGGAAGCCTCAAACTCAGCAATCCTCCTGCCTCTGCCTCCCGAGTGCTGGGATTACAGGCACGAACCACCACACCCAGCACTGTGGTATGTGGTATTGATTGCTGGTGGGCATGAGTCACCACGCCCAGCATTGTATGTGGTTACCAGGATCGAACTCAGGGCCTTGTGCTTGCAAGGCAGGTGCCAGAACCACTGAGCTAAATCTCTGGCCCTTCGTGGTATTTTTTAAAGGCATTTTTGGCTGTTTCCTCTACAGTCTGACCTCCATCCTCAATGACATAAAACCACAGCATGCTTTGTGCAGCACCAGTGATGAGTTGCATCTGCTCCCCAGCAGTGTGGGAAGAGCTGTCTGCTTCCATATTGGTGTGTGAGGCAGGGGATACAGAGTGGGAGGGGAAGGCTGCACTGGAGAGAGGATCAATGTTCGCAGACTGTCTGCCAAACTCTGAGCATAGATATTTGTTCTTCTGGATCAAGTAACAGGTCAGCAAGTGGAAGTGTGTAAACACTGGCCTGAGGAAAGAAAGGTTTCAGTATTGCACCCATGTATCTGTATTTTGAACTGAAATGTGAGACTTGGTAATAAGGAACATTGTGTTACTATTAAAATTATTTGTATACTTTTTTTTTTTTTGAGACAGGGTCTTGCTTTGTAGTTCAGGCTGGCCCTGAGCTCACTATGTGACCCAGGCAAGCCTGGAACTCAGCAATCCTCCTGTCTCTGCCTCCCGAGTGCTGGGATTACAGGCGTGAGCCACCATGCCCAGCACTGCAGTATGTGGTATTGATTGCTGGTGGGCGTGAGTCACCATGCCCAGCATTGTATGTGGTTACTGGGATCGAACTCAGGACCTTGAGCTTGCTAGGCAGGTGCTGGAACCACTGAGCTAAATCTCCGGCCCTGTTTACATTTTATTAATTTCAAATATTGCTGTTGCCATGAAGTACCATAGTAATATTAAGATAAATTATTTTAAAGATTTCTAAAAATTGCAGACTTTCATAATAGTGAGTAGTGACAGTATAAAAATAAATGACTAAAGTGCTGTGGGGACTGTCTAAGCATCCCCTTTTCTTGATGTCACCAATGACCTACATATTAGATAGCACATTGTGATGCCCAACAGAAAGAGCACAGGTCTCTTGTCTAATATCCATGAGTTAATTGAGAAGGCAAATTTAGAATCTCCATTGGCTATGATAGAACTTAGTATAATTAGGGGACACAGAAAGCCTTGCTTGTGCAATATAATGAGAACATAAGGGTGCGTGTAGTAGTACAAAAAGAACATTTAATGCCCTTTGAGATCTTCAAGCTCTCAGCAATTATTAACTAAAGAGAGCCTTACCAGTAGTTCCTTAAATGTAAAACACCTCCCTCTCCCCAAGTCTGGCCACTTTTGTAAGTGTACTCTGGGTCCTAAATTAGACTCCAGGAAGTCCCTGGTCTCTTATCTGCTCAGTGACTTAAGATCCTGACTCTAGCATTCTTCTCAGGCTCAGGTATGTCTCGTCTCTTTTTTGAAAAGAGAGTTAAAAGATCTACCGTTCAATGGTTATAGTCTTAGTCCTCTAAGTATACTGGGCCTGAGTTTACTGTTGAGCAGCATCTCATGAGGGCAGGAGGTGAGTGGTGAGACCAGCGCGTGCTTTCCCTTGGACAGGAGGGAAAACCACACTGATGGCTTGCAAGGAATTCCAGGATGTGCTTGGAACAGAAGTTAGTCCTGCTAAAAGAAAAGTTTATCAACGCCATAATGCTTGGGTGAAAATTGTACTTGTGGTGTCACATTTTAAACAGGGGGTAGGTTCCAAAATTAGGTCAAAGGTGAAATCAAGAAGAATCCAAGTTACTTCTGAAAATGTTTAAGCCACCCATAAAGTGATAATATACATGACCAAAATGTATCAGAGTAAGGCTGAGTTTTTTCCAAGCAATAAAAGGAAGGCATTGTGTCTTCAATTTTTATTAGATTCGTTGCAGACCTTTTTTAGTTTTTAATCTAAAAATGAAACCTAGAGAGAGGGCTACAGAATGCATATGTTGTTAGGCACAGTTTACCTTAGACTAGCTGGGGAGTCGCATTCACATCTCAGATCTTAGGCTTGCTTTGCTTGTTGTGGGACATGTGCTTCTGCAGTACAGGAAGGCAGAGTCCTTGTACCGCTAAAGTGCTTTCTCTCTTATTTGTTCTTTTTCCCTTCTTCCTCCCTTCCCCCAACTTTTTTCCTTTATCTGTCATCCTTCATTTTTTCATATGAAAGGGTATGCATTTCCTAACAGAGAAATTGGTTTTGCTTACAAGCTAGAAATAAGCAGGCTGTTAAAAAGAAACCAGGCTATCATTAGTGCAATGCTAAGTAAGATAAAGTTCAGGAGGGAGAAATGATAAGAAGATGGATGGATGAAACAAACTTGGTCTCTTGTTGTGGTCTGCATGAGAGTGGTATGTAAAATCCAAAGCCTTGTTCACACACGAGGTACCGCTTCCCTTGGGTTGGTTTTGTGACTGGTGGGAGGCTGTTATACGGACAGTGGACAGTTCTGTCTCATGTCTCAGACTTCTGATGTAGGCTGAATGTTAGGTACAAATTCTTTTGGTAATTTTCTAGGTAGAGTAAGAGAGTATGGAAAATTCTTAACAATTTTATCGTCAGAAAAATTGTACTTCCTGAGATCAAGAGGAAATCTGAAGAAATACATTTGATGGCATCTTTAGCATGATCCAACAACCAAAATTAAATTTCTACAGCATGCTAGGTGTCAGAATACAAAGATGTCTCTAAAGCCATTCACTATTGGAAAGGCATCATGAAGAAGGTTCTAGAATAGTCAGACAACACCAAGACTGCTTTGAGCAAAAGCAACAACATTTCTTAGTAACCGTAGTACACATAATAGACCAATGAGACTCATTTAATTCCAAAGAACACTAAATAAAGCCTGTGGGAGACCATTAATTCTTATTTTGCCTTGGGACCATTAGGAATTGTGTACTGAACCAGAATGGAGATGGATAATACTAATCTTTCAATACATTAGAGAAATTTAATTTATCAAAGATGGTATTAAAATGAAAATATTTGGGACATAAATTAAAAACTAAACTTTAAAAACTTTAGATCAGTGGTAGCTAACTAACTGGTGGAAATGTTGAAATGATTTTAGATTCAGGAAATTTTTATAAAATATTGAGATGAAAATGCTGGGATTAATTTTATAAGGGTGTTATTAATTTTATTGGAGTAAAAATTAGAAAGGTTTAACACATATTGTAAAAAAGACAGCTATCATTTTTTTTTTTTTGAGACAGGGTCTCACTTTGTAGTTCGGGTTGGCTCTGAGCTCACTATGTAGCCTAGAGAAGCTTTGAACTCAGCAATCCTCCTGTCTCTGCCTCCTAAGTGCTGGGATTACAGGCGTGAGCCACCACGTCCGGCACTGCAGCTATCATATTTTCATCATCTTGTGTAAATATATTAATAGGAAAAGAATAGAGGCTAATATTTTGTTGGACTCTCAAGGATTTTTTAAAACCTATTTTAAGATGGATTTATATTTATAGCAGTAAACAGTTACCAGTAGGTTCCCTATTCTTTCTTAGGAGAAACAAAAACCAAAAATATTCTGATTTGTCACTTTCCATGGTATAAATACTTCCACCATATCTACACTACTACTATGAAGCCACTGGGTGAAAGGTGAGGAAGGATAGACACAGAACCCTTTTGCAAGCCAGTGTGAGTTAGCTCCACGTCACTTCTGCTTGTGTCTGAAATTATACCAGGAGTTGGTCATGACCTGGTGAAACGCCTCACAATCTAAATTTGGCAAATAGTGCTTTCAGGCCACTCTGTCAAGAGGCCTCAAAGTAAGAGGACTCAAAAACCTAATAGTTCCAAATATAGATTCCAATGTACAGACGTACCATATGAGGTACCATAACGTTTAGGCAGTATTAAACAAAAGAGGCTGTAATTACCTCGAGTTGTAATGTCCTTTCTTGTCACTTCATTTGTATTATGACACATGTTCACAAGGTTCTTACCCTGTGCAGGGTGGTTTTTAAAAATATATCAGTTCATTTAATCTTCCCTCCCAAAATCAGGTTTATGGGTGTGAAAATGAAGGCACAGGGAAGCCATTTACTCACAGTCACCCTGTGGCTCATACTATTATAGGATCCTTCAAAAAGTACATAATCTGTCTCCAGAGTAGCTGACCTTAGCCAGGGTATGTACTGTCCCTGAAATTGTTCAGAAAGAAAGAAACAAGAAAGACTTAGTGTAAAGCTAGAAACACCAGAGTGTAGGTCCATAGAGACTGGACATATAGTCTAAAACATGAATTGAAACAGAAGAGCAGTAAGCACCCCTAATAAAGGCCTTCCTTAATTTCTGCCACTCAGTAAGTTACCATCAAAGAATTACTGAGTTAAATTTCAAGTTTATTACAGTAATATCTTTTGTGTAATAACAAATTAGTATATAGAAATTATTGTTCCCAGAGCACTAAGTGAAAAACTGTGGATGCATGATTTGTTAAGCACTTTAATTTGTATTTTTTTTTGTGAGAGAAGATAAAGAGATGAAGATAATAATTAAGCAATACCTCAAAAGAAAAAACAATTAAATTGGCTTTAGAAAGCTGAAGAAATTCTTCATTATTTCCATTGTAGAGCTTAGCCAAGTTTTCTCTTGAATCACTAAGTGATGCTGAGGTTGAATTGCCTTTTGATTTAATCTGCTGGTGTAAATCCTTGTAAATCTCACAACCAAAACTGATAAGAAGGAATTGATTGTTTATACACAGGATGTGAAATCTTCACATTTATAACTGAGATATGTTACTGTGAGAAGTCAGAACATTTATACAGCAGCCTCACAGGTAGGCCAAGCATAAAGATGGGATTTCTAAGGTTCTTTGCTCTCTCTGGAATATTCTTCCAGTGATTTTTCATAGAGGTAACACAGACACATCACATGGCTCTGTCTTGGTCACCTGGAGGCCTCTTTAAAATATTATCTTTGCCTGGGTCACTTTCTAAACCATTTATCTGCGTTAGCTTCCAATAAAATTCATTGCCTCGTATCATTTCTGTGCTTGTTAACTCGTTTAATGTCTGTCATCCTTACGAGACAGAGATTAGGGTTTTTTATTTGCCTTGTTTACTCTTGCAGTCACAATACATGGACTGGAGGATGCTCACAAAATATTGGTGGAACTCAGGCAGGTTCACTGTGGGAGGGGTACTGTTTATTTAGAACCAAGGTGGTGATTTGTTATGAGTAATGTACCAGATATGTTTATACCATCTATTCATGCCTCATTGTTCATTTAAGGTTTATTAAAAAATTATTTCCAAAAATACAGGTTGTAATAGGTTTAGTATTCCATGCTGAAGGGCAATGTAGTCCACTAACAATTTAAAGAAAACCAATTTGTTACACTAACAACCTGTTGGAGAAATAAAAGGCCAATGTTTTTCCTTCGATCTTACCAGCTATACACAGTAATCATGTTTATATGTTACCTTGGGGGATTTGAAAGGAGTAAGTCAACTGCAGGGTTTTTATGGCATTAGTTGATGTATATTACCAAGGACATTGCTAATTACTTTAATAAACATTTGTGCACTGACCTTTTAATCCCTCCGAAGGTTTGTGCATGACCCAGGAATTTTCCGAAGTCGATATGAAACATGTGGCCTGACTTAGTCAGCATGATGTTGTCATTGTGACGGTCACAAACTCCCAGAATGAAGGTTACCACGCACCAGCCAGCACAGGAATAGAAAAAGTTCCTTAAGGCCTAATCAAGGGAGAAATAATAACATCAAAATAGCAAGAAAGAGAGAGAAGACCTATTAGCATTAGGGGTGAGGAGAAAAAGGAAGAGAGGAAAGCATTAGGACGTAATCAACAATTTCTACATCTCACGGAGGAAAGGATATGAATACGTGGCTCATTCTTGTTGTGAGGCAGAAGAGCTTGAAGCATGTGGCTCTCTAGGGTTGTTTTGTATTGAAACTTGGAAAAATGTCTGTCATTCATATGGAGCTAATTCTCTTGATTTATTGATGAGGATTCCTGGTGTGGTTTTTTTCCTGATGCCTCAAATATGCAACAATGAACGGTTGTTTGCAAAGTAAAAAAAGAAAAAGAAAAATATACAGCCTAATATTTCCTCTCTCCAGAGGCAATATTTAAAATATTAATTTTTCTGTAGCTATAATCCTACACGAGGATGGCTGAGGCAAGAGTGATTCTTTGCCGTGACTGCCGGGCCAGCCTGGGCTACATTGTGAGTTTAAGGTCACCTGGAACTTGAGCACCTTAAGTTTTGATCCACTTAATGGGTAAACTAGTAATAATGACTCTGTGTAAATGACATATTAAGTAGACAGAAGTTTCTCTTTGAATTTCCTTCAGGATATCAATAATGAATAATAATCAATAGTAATGAGACCCTGACTCAAAAAACAAACAAAAATTTTTTTGGAGTACTTGAATTTTGAGGACAAAATGTCTATATTGTAACATCTATTTTATCCTCACAAAATGTCATCCAAATTGATAATCTGAAGTGTTTGGTATATGGTACTTATCAGTGAATGGTGTTAAGAAAAGGATTAACACTAAGTTGACTGTGGCTTATGTTTCTTGGAATCAGAAGTTCCTTTCTCAAACTACTCTATGTTTCCAAAGTGGTCTTCTAGGCATAAGTCACTTGCATGGGCCTGGTGGTGTACCCATGCATGACAGGTGGGCCCGGTCTCACACAAGGGCAGACTGACTCCCTGGAGGGGGATAGCTGTGTCGCTACTCTACACCACAGTACTCCCACACCTTACTTCTAGTTTTCTCAAGTGCTTGAGCAAGTCACTTAGATCTTCTGTCAGAAATGTCTTCACTTACACAGTGAAGGTAAAATATATTCTGCGCATGGTGGCTGTGAAGAGAAAGTGTCTATGGTTAGACCAGAGGTCACATCGAAAGAGATATTTGTGCCTAGCTCTTTTAGTAGCTTTGGGAATAGCATAAAACTAGATTAGGAGATAATTTCATCTAATTCTTGATTGTCTGGCCTCTAAAATTAAGGAATGAATGAACTCTCCCATCTCTATCATAACCCCTGGTAGCTCGGGTGAGGAATCATCCCTGTGTGCCCAGAACTGAGAAACATCTCAGTAAGGGGGTTTCACTGCATGGGATAGTTCACCATAATCTAATGCTCACCAATGTTACACTTCTGTGTGAGTCAGCATATAGGTTCCCTGGGTCTGGGGGCCCATCTCTGCCAGTTCATGGCTTGGCAAGAAGAATCAGTCTTGAACTAAGCCGCACTTGTCCCATTCCCCAGGACACCCGGTATACACATGGCAGAAACTACACAAATGTACATTGAGGTCAGATGCTAGAATCGTGTTTTTAAAACATTTTGTAAAATTCCTATAACACATGCAATTATTTTGCATTCTACAAACCACTTGAAGAATGGCACATGAAACAGTAAAGCTAGGTAGAAAAGCATTTAACAAAGAAGGGCCATGTAGAGAAATCAGAGATAGTACACAGTTAGGTTGAAGTAGCTTGAAGTTTCAAGGGGCGTCACCCCTGGGAAGATTGCTGTAAGAGAGGTAGCTGAGCAAAGAGATTCATTATTGATATCCTAGAATTTCCCCCAGAAGGAAATTCCAAGAGAAACTTTTGTCTACTTAATATGCCATTGAAACAGACTCATTATTACTAGTTTAATCATTAAGTGAATCGGAACTTAAGGTGTACTTAATTTACTTTCCCATGACTCAGACTGGCTAATGAACCATAGTATACTTAGAATTACTTCCAGCAGGACAAACCTTTTCATAATCTGCCTTCATGTGGTTGTGCTGACTGAACCACTTTTTGATTGTATTTTCTTTCAGTGGTCCTATGAGTCCAGAGTGGCGATGGATCTTGGCAAGGGTTATAGCATCAGGCACCATCTGTACCATCCCTGGTTGAGAAAAGGGAGATTATAGGAACAACTCTTCCTTTAGATGATAAGAGACACTTAGGAAATACATTCTGATCTCAGAAACATTAGAGGTTGTCAACCTCTAATTTTACCCTTCTGCTTTTTTTTCTGCAGAAGCCTTGTCTAGATGAGGTCCTTCTAATTCTTGCCAAATCTTGGGGATTGATGCAGCTACTTGTTGTGTTTTGATCGTACCTACCAGAAGTAGTTTGATTTGTTTTTATAGGACTATGATGAAGAGACTGTCTTAATGGTCTCATAGAGACGGCCTGCGTCAGTGGAGGAGTGGGCTGGTCGTCATGTTGCCGGGACGCTCATTTATCTTAATGGAGAACACTGAAGTTTACATGACAAATGCATTTCTGCCTTCAGTGAACCAAATACACTTTCCATAACAAACATTTCAGATATATTATAAAAATTAATGCTCAGATTAGTGAAAGCTTCACAGTTAAATGTAACATTTTTGGAAGTGAAGGTAAAACTCTGCCGTATCTATGGAATCACCTGCTCCTTGCTTCTCAGTATTAAAGAAAAACTGAAAATACATTTTTATAAGACAGCCTATATTGATTGAACTTGAGTAAGACTTTTATCCCAATGGCTCTACATCCATCAGGTTTTTTTTTAAACTGTACTCAAATTATTAGCATTAAATATTTTCAACCTTTCTGACTTTTAGTCTATACATAAAAACAACACAAAATAAGTACCTAAAACTCTCTCTGGGTGAAAGTCCCAAAACAGCCCTCAGTGCATATTTTGCAAAATAAAATCATTGAAATAAATTAAAATCTACAGTACTTGGTTTCCACAACCAGCATAATTGCAGGAGTTGCCAATTTACATGCCCAGGGGAGCCAAAGACACAGATTTAACTCTGTGAATACAGAGTTTAGAAAAATGAAAAATTTTGGAACAGTAACTATCCACTATGCCATGGAACTTGATTAAAAATACAACCTCAGCCAGGCATACAGGCTCATGCCTATAATCCCAACACTCGGGAGGCAGAGGCAGGAAGATTGCTGAGTTCGAGGCTTGCCTGGTCTACATAGTGAGCTCAGGGCCAGCCTGAACTACAAAGTAAGACCCTGTCTCAAAAAACAAAACAAAAAAAAACCCTCATCTTCTAACACGACTAAATTTGTTTTTAAAATCTCCATTTTTCTTGAGGAATCTTTTGTCAGTATGATACCCTCCAAAATCCTACCACTACACAAGGTTTTTGATAAAGAAAAAATAACATGACATCTCCAACTTGGGCCAAACCTGTAGTCATTTTTACTGAGTTCTTTTATTAAAGTTAAAAGATTTTGACTTGGTTACACTTTGTGATTATAAACAGATACTAGTAGCTGGAATAGAACAATTCATTGAGAGCAGGAATTTGTTCAACTTTGGAAGAAAAGATGATCTTGGTGACATCAAAAATTCAACCTGGCTCATTAGACTTTATTTGTACTTTTTCAGCATATTAGGCTGTGAGAGAGTTAAGCCATTAGGTGAGATAAAGGAAGGCAAAGCACATGGAATAAGAGTTGTATCGTAGCAATAATAAAACACTTTTTCATGACTAACTAACTTTAGAAAGGGTGTAGTGCAAGACGCTAGCATGGGGACAAGAGCCCTGCTATCAGAATCAAAATAATTAGGTAGCATTTTATAGAGGAATCATTGTAATGTACCAAGTTGCAAGTTAAACTTGCTGGGAGGCTTCAGAAGGAGCATCTCCCTTCACAGTTGGCTAGGGACTGAGTCTGATGGAGAGAGCTTAGGAATTGAGGAATTGGGAAGAGACAGTTCTTTTCCATGGTAGGTTTAAACTGTAGTTCCTGAATTAAAAAATAAAATTCACTACTGCGTCTAGGTCCAGTTTTATGGTTTTATTCCTTTGTTTATGCATATCTGCTATACTTTTGATAATTAATTGAAATTGTAAGTTAGGATGATCATATGCAAAAATTATTGTTTTAGGAATTGGTGTTTCTTCAGTTTAGTGAGATTGTGCATGACTTCAATTTTTATCTGATGTTTTGGTCAGAATTTGGATTGACCACTGACATTACCTTTCCTGGAAATGTGCATAACTGTAATTATATTTCCACATTAATTGGCTTTAGTAAAAGTAAAGAAATATTGACACATTCAATGTTTACATGTGTGGACATTTCTTCTATTGATATACCTATTCAAAACTCTTTTAGAAATTAAATGCAGGCCTATAGTGTATTTAGAATTTTTAGAACTTTGTTAAATATTTGAACACATGTAAAATGTGTGTTAATAGCCAACAACTGTATTTTTTAGATATTTTCTATAACAGGTAATCCCCAATTTAGCAATGGTTCAACTTAGAGTTTTCAACTTTACATTGGCACAAAAGTGATATGAATTCAACAGAAGTTGTACTTCAAATGTTAAACTTTGATCCTTCCCTCAATTAATAATATGAGTTATATTCTCTTGTGAGGGCAGCAGTAGTGAGACAGTCCCCTGATAATACAGGAGCATAATGCTACTTGCCACTGTACTCTGCTACAATGTTTGGTAGGTTACACAAATGCATATTGACTTACTATATGTTCAATCTATGATGGGTTTCTCATAGTAAGTTAAGAAGCATATATATTTTGTAGAAAATTTTATTAGTGCAACTATTCCCAAAGACACATGAAAGACCATCACAGTTAACATTGAGATTGTTAAGGCCCTAATTAATATCTAAACGCTGATGATTTACATGGATTTTTTTTTTTTTTTGCTTTGCACTTTGGAAATTACTCCTTTAGAAGAGAAGTGTTGGTATAGTTCTTTGGGTTTTTGCTTTATATTCTGAAATGACCGCTGTAGAAAATTCACCAGTGAATGCGTGGGATAAATAACATGAGTCAGTGCACCTTTTACTCTATACTCACCTTGGTTTTTTCCTGTAGACAGACAGTTATAAATGATCATTTGCATATCTAGACCCTCCTGTAGCCAAATGTTGTCCATCACTTGAATAATCTGTAGAACAAGCATATCCTGGCGAAGATCATCTCCAGACTGTCAAAACAAAATTGTAAGCTCTTGTTCCTCCTTGAATTCTATTTAAATGATTCAGATAAGCTATATGTAATTTCTTTTCTTGGATAAATTTCCATCTGGTTTTAGGATGGTTTCACTTGCTTTAATATTAAGTACCTTCCATTTCTGATAGTTCACCCAAGAAAATGAAAGTTTCCCTTAAAAGATTGTGGAAACTCCAACCCTCAAGTTAGAAGCACCGTGTGGAGTGTTGGTCATGATAACAATCTTTCAGTATCATCCACGTGCAATTTTTTAGATCGAAAGTCTAGTGCAAGGAAACTGATCAGATGTCAACCAGTAGAGCTGTCTTCCCACGTGAAGATTATCTGGTATGATACACACTTGCACACTGATAAGCACTTAGAACACCAAGAGTTCTAAACTGGGAATATAAATAGCTTACATATGATTCAGCAGCCTGTGAGTCAGGGATTTCTCCTATTTTTGAGGCAGTTTCCAGAGAACACTGTCTTTGCTCATAAAAAGAAATAGGCATAATTTTCTAGCAGAGGTGAAGGAAATACAGTGTGTCCAACAGGAAATGATACTTCTATACTTTTAAACAATTAAGAAGCTTGATTTAAAAAAAAAGTTAGAAATTAAGCATGGAAAATTCTACCAAAGATTTTGAAGATTTTTTCCCCCTTTCATGAAGGACAGTTTTAAGGCACTATTAAGGTTTGTGGCTATACCAGTCAAAGCAAAAGAGGATGTATGAATCCTCATCCTCAAAATAGAGTCAGAGTTCACAAAAATTCACCTTGGGACCTTGCTAAATTGTCGACAAAATAAAGACATGACTGGCAAAATCTTACTTTTCACTACAGTTCCCTCGTTGACTACTGTTTTTTTTTTTTTTTTTTTTTTTGAGACAGGGTCTCACTTTGTAGTTCAGGCTGGCCCTGAGCTCACTATGTAGCCCAGGCAAGCCTGGAACTCAGCAATCCTCCTGTTTCTGCCTCCCGAGTGCTGGGATTACAGGCGTGAGCCACCACGTCCTGCCCTGTGGTTTGTGGTATTGATTGCTGGTGGGCGTGAGTCTCCATGCCCAGCATTGCATATGGTCACTGGGGATCGAACTCAGGACCTTGCACTTGCAAGGCAGGCGCCAGAACCACTGAGCTAAATCTCTGGCCCGGCTCCTGTTTCTTTTATGTCTACGATATATAACACCACTCAACTCTCATGGAATTTTTCCATGGATTCATATTTACTTTTTATTTATGAAGAAAAAATCCAGTTAACTAAAATATGCAAGTGCTTGAAAAGAAAAATTTTACATTACATTAAAATGTGATCTGAGTTGCAGCTAATTATGATCCTAATTAAGTGTTTAGGCCAAAGGAAAACTCTACTCTTAAGCCCTATGCCACAGTCCACTTTTTCTGACACTCAAAAGTCATTATCTACTTTGATTTGTTAAGTTTTGCAAAAAGGTTTCCTGGCTTTGAGCTAGTAATGGTTGATTTATTGCCAATCATAGTTCAGCATGAACTATAAGTCTACAAAAAAGGCAGAATCTGAAATCACTGCAAAAGTTCTGTGCTGTTACCAGAGGACAATCACTGTCATCATTCCTTTTTGTAATTAATAAATCAATAGTTCTGCCTATGGAATCAACTTGATGCTGTAGCAGGGCTACTGTACCTTGAAAATAATGCTGATGTTTGTGCCCATTGGATTAGCATTGATGAAAGTGATCTTCAGTGGCAAAGCATTAGATGTGAAATATGAACATGCCTGTAGGAAGAGAAGGGAAAAGTAGAGAGTGAAATAAAGCAAAAACAGTATCTTTCCTGAAATCATGGTTCTTTGTAGAATTTTTTATGAACACATATAAATGCATTGGAACCATGAAACATTTATTAAAAGCAAGCAAACACATTTCAGTCTACCAGTCCTTTATAGTAGTCTACTTTTCTCCAACGTTTTATTTCTGCAGTTTCATTGCCTTGCAGTTGACCATGTTTAAAAATATTAAATAGAAAATTTCAGAAATAAATAATTTATGTTTTAAGTTACACACCATTCTGAGTAGTGTGATGAGATCTTGTACCATTGCATTCATGTTGACCAGTAGATGAATCATTCTTTTGTGCAGTGTATCCAGGCTGTATATATCACCTGTCTGTCAGTTGCTGAGGAGCCAGTCTAGTTATTAGATTGGCTGTTTTGGTTCTAGTATTAGAATACTTAAGTTCAACCACTTTTTACTGAATAATGGCCCCATCATTAAATACTCAGATGGCAATTTTATTAACAGATGTTATTTCATTCTACCTTATTTTGTTAATATCATTAATCTCTTACTGTGCCTCATTTATCACAGGTATTGGGTTGCAAATCTCCACTATATTTTTCCTCCCTAAGCCATGGTGATAAGTTCAAGGTCTAAATAAGCTAAGCAATATGTAAGCATTATGTTTATGATAGTTGGTTAATAATCAAAGGCAAAATTGTTATTTCCTTTCAAATATTTCTGCCCTATAGTACTCTTGAAAGATGCACTGATATAGAGTTTTTTTTAAAGGTCTGAATTTAAATTTGGGCTCTGTCACTTATCAGTCAAAAGACTCTAGGGAAGTAACCTGGCATGTCTGTTTTCCACTGTCAAGTAGAAATAGCAGATCTTATCTCGTATATTTAGTAATAAGTTTATGAGCTAATGGATACAGAATACATTTTACCTTGTATAACACTGAGCAGTAACTTTGAGAAATTAATACATTTTTTTTCCTTTTCTTTCAATTAACAATGTCTTTAAAAGTAAAAGTACATTTACTTTCTTGTCATTTCTTTCCATTACACTTTGTATTGGGTCTTTAGCTTGATGATATTTACTTTTTTTTCCTGCAATTTGTTGTTCTACAACTGTCTGAGTGTTGAAAAGATATATGTGGTGGGGTTACTACAGAGTTCCTATGAATGTAAGGAGTTAAATCAATATAAATGGAGGAAAGGTATTTGATGCTTTCCGTTTATCAACTTAGTACAAGATGGCAGCAATACATGATGAAAGATCAGCTTGAATTTGATTAGCTGAGATGTATGGAATTGGTATAAATTGAGAACAAAGGAGCTATTTCCTAAGTTAGTTATTATTAGAAAGCTAATTTAATCCCTAACCAAACACAAACTCCTGCTTGCTGAATCAATTTGAGTTTTGTAGTTTTATGGGCGAGGCTTGTTGAGCATGAATTTCTGCTGTAGAGATCAGTTCATTATGATGTTGTCATTGTATAGAATTAAGAAATCCTGCATTAGACAAGAAATAAGTTGAGATCAGTTCATTTCAAGCTCTGCACAAAGCATTTGTGAGAATCCCTTTGAAGTACCTCAAGTCCAAGGAAGAGACAAAGATAAAAAGGGAGCTAAAGGCAAGGCTTAGCCTGTCTGCTCAGCTGTCACTCAGATACTCTGCTTTCGTGTTCCATTTCTTGGTTTTCACATGCAGAATATTTTTGGAGAGCCAAGTCAAAAATTCTGTATACTCAGCTAGGACGCTAAACCACTGTCTATATGCTAACAGTGAAAAGTCACAAC
Organism: Thryonomys swinderianus; assembly: GCA_004025085.1. NCBI lineage: Eukaryota > Metazoa > Chordata > Mammalia > Rodentia > Thryonomyidae > Thryonomys > Thryonomys swinderianus. The sequence goes on along the minus strand of PVIC010002094.1, from coordinate 44,386 downwards.
CATCTCCATTAAACCCACAAAAAGAGTATGAAAATATTTACATATGTATTATGTTGAAAGCAATTCAATGAAAGTTTTTAAAGAAGGCAGAAGAAGCATTTGAAGAACAAAATTTTTCAGAGGCAAACTTGACTTGAAGATTATGTGGAACGTGAATTTAGGGAGAAGAAACAGTTTTCAGGTGGGAAACACAAACAAGAGATTAAATTACAGTAGATGTTGGAAAGTGGGTCAGGTGACTATAGCCAAGACAAGAAAGAATGAAGCAGTCTTGACTTCACTTGAGGAAGAAAAACCCAGAAGATTAAAAACTGAACTAGGAAAAGGAAGACATATCTTCTGATCTTGAGAAGCACAGATTATTCACGTAGATCTTAAAATAGTTTGTAAAACATCTAGTCCTTGGTTTTTCACTGGCAGAAGAAGGACTGTATTGAGTTTCTCTCAACCATCCCACCTGGTCTGTGTCTTGGTAACTGAAAGGGACGTGGGATGACTCTTCACATAGAGTGGTTTCCAGTTGGATGATGTGGAGAATTCTTCCTGTAAAGGAAACTTAACTGGAAACTAAGACCTTGCTCTCTACCTTTGAGAGAGGTGATTTGGGAGTGGACTGAGCCAGGCCTCAGAGTTTCTGTCAGTATAGATGCCCGATGGTGCAGGAACTGGGACTAAAGGCTTTTGCCACTTAATAGGCTTAGATAGCTTCTCTCCAGCATGAACTCTGTAGTGCATAGTAAGCTGTGGGCTATAGTGGTAACTCTCCATTGTAAGAGCTTTCCCACGTCTTGGCACAGATTGGTTCTCCCCCAGCATGGGTTTTCTGATGTAAGTTAAGACTGGCACTACCACCAAAGACCTGCATGCCTAGGGTTTCCTGGCAGTGTAAATGCTCCAGCGTGCAATGAGGTAGGATTTTTGAGTACAGAGTTTCAATGCTTCTGCCATTTGTAGAGCTTTTTGACTGTGTGGCATCTCACATCAAGTAAATCATTTCCTCTGATAGGCTGCCTTGCCACACTGTGTTCAGAAGATCTTTCTGTGGTACGAATTTGCTCATAGAAAACAAATTAAGCATTTTGATTGAAGGGTTTTCCCAAACTGTCCACATTTATATGCTTTTCCCCTAGTGTGGCTCAGATCTTGAATAAGATGTGGACTCTGACTGAAAGTATTGAATATACATTATACACTTAAGGTTTTGCCTTAGTGTGGATTATTTGATAGTAAGTTTTCTATTGGGATAAGGAGCTTTGCCACATCCATTCAAATTGTGAGGCTTCTTATCTCTTCTTGCAGTGGGAATGGAGGACAGATTGGAATGAGCCCTAGGGCAGTGTCACCTGGACCTGCCTATAGCACCCGGTGTTGTCCCAGTAGGAGGGCAAGGTCCTCACTTTGGCACCGCCAAGGGTCACCTCACAGTGCCAACCCCAAGCCCAAGGCTCTTACAGGCCAATATTCACACGTAATTTTAATGGTAAAAAATCACTCTGTTTTTTAAATATAACACAGCACAATGCAGTACAACCCAAGACACCTCAAGAAACTAAGAAAAGCTAAGCAAAGCTCAGCTGGATTCAGTGACCTCTTATTCCTTCTACCTTAAGATACTAGGTCTTTGAAATGTTGTTTCTATATTAAGTAGTAGCCAATAAAGACTACTGACTAAAACATCATATAATTTTGAAAGAGTCAGTGATGACTGGGACTTGAAGGCAGCTCGTTGCTGGAGCTTTTGCCTACCAGGAATGGAGTGCTGGCTTCAGTTTCAGTATTTCATCACCTAAGTTAGTGATGATTTTGGTTTTAGCCCAATTAGAGATTCCTCAGTTTATGAAATTTAATTCTCTATTTTGTTTATTTTTAATTAATTAATTTATTTGTGAAACTGGGGATCAAACTCTGGGCCTTGTGCTTCCAGGGTAGGCATGGTACCACTTGAGCTAAATCCCTGGCCCTATTTTTAAAAAATGTTTCTGAAATATATCAGAAAAATTTTAGAGAATCTTGATAGCAGCAAAGTTGTGAGGATAATGGTATCACAGTTTTAGCAAAAATTTTACATGTATCCTACTAATCATCTCCATCTAATTCTTGAGTTTGTTTCCTTGACTGTTTTAACTTCACTGAAGTACCATGTTTTGTGCATTCATGATAGCTTAACCTCTTCACTTTTAAGTCTGATAAATCAATCATTTCGTCTATTGGAGTCTTCTTACTTTAGGGGTTTTGAGAAGAAGGATAAGAAAGCTTAATAGGACTAAAGAAGAAAGAATGAGTCTAAATCAAAATGGTGAATGAGAAGGCACCATGTGACAGAGGACTAGGAAAAGAAGGCTTAAGAAGTTGTGTCTGACAACATCAGGAAGGGTTCCCCATGCATGGAGAAAGTCACAGAATAAATTATGACATGCAGACACATGAGTACTAATAAATTCCAAATCAAATCTAAATGAAGATGATGTAGCTAATGATTACTATTAGTGTAGAAGACACTGTTATACATATTATCTAAATAAAGCATGAAATTATTAGCAACTCTCCCACCTGGTCCATCCCCTTGTGAATCATTGGGACATTGAAAATGGTTTACAAAGTGGGTCACCAAATAAACTATTTTGAATAAATAACAATAAATTAATTTTGTGAGAAACGCATCTTTGTGTTTTGCTAATGAACAGATGAATACTTTATTTCCAATTCAACAAACCATACAGTGAGGCTAATGGGATTCCAGTTGGATATCGTGCATCAAACAGAAAACATATTGTGTGACAATCAAATGCTTTTTTCTTAAAATAATCGCAATGTCAATTCCTGAGTTCTTAGGCCATTTCACACATGTACAGTGAACTAAACAGTGCAGAGCAGAAATACTCTACCAAATAAACAGACTTACACCAGGGTCAATCCCTCTTATACATAGCGCAGGGTTCAGTGGAAGATGACAAGTATTTATATCTTGAAAGAATTCATCTAGTCTGCCAATCTCTTTTTTTAGTAGCTCCTATGGAAAAAAAAGCATTAGGAACAAACATTTAAGGAACTGTAAAGAATCTGACTCTTCTTTCAAGTTGTACTTTTCTTCTACTGTTGAAACAAGCTCTTTAAGGCAGGGGCTGCAGACTTGGGTGACCCTGAGGTTGAGAAGGCGGTACAGTCACCTGGGGGGAGGCAGTAAACTAAAGACAATAGAGATGGGTGGGGGGTTGGAACCAAAGAGCTCATGCCCTTTCTTCAGGATCTCAGAAATCAATTATAAGCAAATACCAAGCAGAGCACTGCAGTGTTCAAACAAAACACAGTGGGTTGCACTTGACCTGTGGATCATTGATTTGAAAATCCTGCCTTAAGTAATTATTAACATGACTCTTTTCTGATAATTCCCCAGACTCTGAGCTTATAACGCTCAAGATTTACCCTTAATAGCAATGTGCACTTTAGGAAACTATTTGCAGGTTAGTAACAACGATGACTGTCCTAGTCACTTTCCCCTCGCTGAACACAACCCTTGACACCCACAACTTAAAGGACAGTTTATTTTGGCCCATGGCTTTGGTTCATCGTTAGTTGTGGTTCTAAAACTGAAACTGGATGGAGATAGTGTGTGGTGGAAGGAAAGGTGCTCCATCCACTGGCAGCTGGGAAGCAGAAAGACAGAGACAGGCAGACAGACAGGCAAGCAGACAGACAGACAGACAGACAGACAGACAGACAGACAGATCCTTCCTGGTCCTGCCCTCATTGTCCAACATCTGATCAGGCCCCACTTCCTGAGAGCACATTCAGCTACTGAGCTCTCAGTGCAATAATCCATTGATAAGTTTAGAAATTTTGCATCTCAGTCACCTCTCACACACATGAGAGTCTCAGGGACATCTAGATGTAAATCATAACAATGATCTGAACTGACCATACACAGAGTTTAGCAGATGCCAGCACATATATAATTTTGCTATTTCCTTCTGTGTGTCACTGAACCTGTGGGAAGTCAGAGACCACAAAACCTGTAGTGTGCACCATGTCATGAAAGAGGTACGAAAGCATCAGAATTCACTGAGAAACAACAAGTGTTTGTTTTCTAATTTTGAAAACTGAACCCAGTGTTGAAGATGAGGATATCATCTGATACATCTGGAAAGGTCTTAGGTCATACTCTGGGGTTACTGGCAAATAAGAGAATCTACTGCTCTCTGAGCCCAGAAGAGCATAAGGCCACGTGGCACCATGGCGTTCTTTCCGCATCTGTTTCTCTGGGCTCATTTGGGCATGTGTTTGCCTGCTGAGCCTTTGTGGAGCAAAATCTCTGCTCCTCTTGTTTATGTAAAAACTTTCCCTCCTTATTGTACAGTTAGGTTTAATTTAGTGCTTTTTCTTTTAAATAGAAAAATTTAGCTATCATGTAAAGTGTGAGAAACTACAAATGCCTCCTTTATCATATTTCCTGATTTTTCTCTTTCCCAATTTTCACATAAAGAAATGTTTTCAGAAAAATTGCCAATTAAGGCAAGAGAAATATATTTATTTGAGCATATAATGTCAGTATCACTCAAAACTTGCTATAAGTTGCCAAAAAAGACACTAGATCTAATCATAGTGTGTTTTAAATTTGTAGAGGATGTTTTGAAATTAACATATGAATTGTGCAAGTTAGTGAATTTTACTGTGACATTTCCATATGTGGTACATTGAACATGTCAACCCCATGTGAGAGATTTTTAAACAAGAGGTAAAGGCCAAACTTAAAACCTCTGTACACAAATCTCTATACACGAACCTCCATAAACCTTAAATCAATTTTTTTACTTGTTATCAATTTTTCCCCTCTAAAAAATAATAAGCTTGCAAACAAAATGAATGTGTTTTAGAAGTTTTAAGAGTGACATTCCCATGACATCATATACCTCGAGATTTCTCTTTGTTCCTAAAATTTACACATCTTCCATTTAAAAAGAAATTTCAGGCATACGTTGTTTCATTTTCCACTTTCACCTTTAAGTTCTTTTATGTTCTGCCCCTATATGAAGTAGCATAGCGTTTGCTATATTTATTAAATAAAGTGACTCCTATTTAAGAAAAATTCTAGTTTGGAAGGAATCCTGGGACACTTTATTACCATTTTCATATTATTTTGTCAAAAATTCTTGTTTTTAGATAGCAAAGAGAAGCTATGATTGCTCTTGAGAACAAGACTCATGTTTAAGACAACTTCCTAGGCTTACTTTTAGTGGGTGGTAAATACTGAATTTTTATTAAATAACACTCCTAACATAATGGAATGAAGTCCACTATCTCCCTGTATGTAGAATGCTGAACTTAAAGAGAACCTACTTAATGGCCTAGATCGGTGAAGAGAACTAGTGAAGCAGATAATTAAAAAGAGAAAGTGTTCTGTTAGATCAAGAAAAAAATTAGTTCCATTGTTACATAATTAGTGTGATGAAGGCACAGTATTTTGGCCATCACACATGGATATTGATATAAAACTATTACTTTCCATACAGCATGGATTAGTGTGATTTAATTTACTTTGTTTTGAAGACAGCTTTTAAAAATATGGCTGTGGTTATGGCAATGTTAGGAGAATCAAGACCTAGAGTTTCTTTCCCTATGAGTCTGATTTATTCATTTGTTATTTCAAGAATATGTAAAAGGATCACTATGTAATGTGTTCTCATACCAGATTCCCTCCATTTATTATAACATATCACAAATATATACTAATAGAGATTGGGCAAAAAAATATTAGGTCTTTGAAAAAAAAGGCATTGGATAACTAGATATTTTTGGTCAAATTGCCTTTACATTGGTTCCTTCATTCTTTTCTCATGAGGTCCTTTTCATATGTTATAATGTTCTTTTATCAAAAGTCCATGTCCTGGTGATAGTCATTGGCCTTAATATTAGGAAAGTAAATGGAAAAAATCTTGATTATAACTGGTTTAAATGTCTTACATCTAAGTGCAGTGAAACTGTTTGCTCTCCAGGGTACAAAATGAAAATTTAATTTGACTACAGTTTAAAGAAATAATTTTCACTGTATCGAGGTTGATTTCTTAACCTACCTGTCTTTGAGAGTCACTGGCAGATTTAACCTTTTCCCCAATGTCGCTTAGAATCTTGATAAGTTTCTTCTCCTTGGAAAATTCATCGTTCAAGGCTTTTCCTACACAGAGTTGGAGGGCAGCTGACAGCTTCTGATACCAATTTTGAAAATAAGCCTCATTTTGTGCATCCTTTAGCAGCCTGAAGGGAATAGAGAAAAAGAATTCCGGAATCTGCAGCTGATACTTTAACCACTTTCGGCAGGAACCGTAAGGGTACTGCATGCGGACTCATCTGCGTTTGGTGGTTTGGGGCAGGTTAACAGCTCAGAGTGGTGAAAATGTTACTTGTTTGCTGGCAATCATCAAATTCTATCTGGTAGCTAATGAAATTCCAAGAGTGAGGAATCATTAAGAGATCTTGCCTTTTCTCACTTTGATACGCAATGCAGTTTTTGTTCAAGTTGTCTTAATTCTGTAACAAATACTTATCTCAAGAGCACTTGTAACATTAAAATATGTACAAAGAACTTTAGAAAGTCTTTCAAAAGTGATGATGCTGGATTGTGATCAACCATCAAGCCCATCTGTTCCCTCTTGTCTTCCGATTATAGTATCTCCACACTGTCTCCTTTCCCCAGCACTTCCTGTGGGTGACTCAGAGGAAGGCACTGTAAAGCCAAGAGCATCCCCTTCCCTGGACATTTGTGGACTCATTTCCCAGTTCAACAACTTACAAGTTACTTAAATGTGTTATATTCCTTTCTTTGTAAAATGAGGTAAAACTCTGATTCAGTACAGCTTTGTAGGACATAAAGTGAGAAAATATATTTGAGAGTCCAGCAAGGCATTAAAAAAAATTTCCTTAGTCCACCTGTATCTTGCAGTCTGTACAAATCAGCCCCTGTCTGTCTGCAAGTCTGCTCTTACCATCTAAGTGCGAGGCATAGAACCCTCGCAAAAAGGAACTTTGCAGGACAGAGGAGCAGAAACAAGTACCTGGTTACTTTGCCTGCTCTGTGACCATTTCTCTTCTTTTTCTTTAGAATCATTAGAGTATGATACAAATGTACTTTCTATTATGCCCTAAGACACTGAAACAGACTAAAAAAGGCCAATCCCTTGAATGTTAACCTCTCGGAGACTGATTGTTTTAATCGTAACTGGTCTTTGGTTTTCTCCTCTCGTGAAAAATAATCAGCATTCAGGCAAGTAGAAGATAATTATAAAAATGAAATGGTAGGGGGAAAAGGATTTTTGGCATGGTCATCAAATACATATGTTTCATTTGACAGTTATAATTTTATACTTTTGCCTAATATGTATTATGTTAGAATATAACAAATACATTATTTAATTAATTTATTTATTCATTGTTTTCTGTTCATTCATATTCAAGTTTAAAAAGTAGATGAGCGTATTTTAAAAAGAGAATGTCTACTCTTTTGACATTCTTATGAAGTCAACTTATCTTTAAGCACCTCCTTTGATATAAACTTCGTGTAAAATACCAGTGCTTGTAGACTTATGGAAAACATAACATACATACACTTTCACAGATCTAATGATATATGATAGGAAAAATACGTTCTCTTGATAACTGGTTCTTTTCAATGGAAGAAAAGTAGAAGGAAGACTTGAGTGTGAAATTTCCTATTCATCCCATGATAAGATTTTTTTTGAAATGTCAGACATATAATAAAGGAATTATATCATTATTAATTAGCCTGAAGAAAATATATTTTCTATGCAAATGTAAGGATGCATGTACAAAATTAAAGATACTTTGCACAGTATCATATACCTCTCAGTTTCCCACAGCACTTTCAGGATGTGACAAAGTATTCTTTTATAGCTTACATGGGTTTCAAGGAATAAGGAGTGGATGGATAGCATGCATCCATGTCTCAGTCAATGTCAGCAGTTTCATATGTGTTACTTTTTAAAAATACTTTTAATTGGTTTAATACATGAATACAATTTTTCAACTGCTGAACTACTACATACATGACTAAAATAACAAGAAATTATTCCGTATGGATGATACCCATAACTCTTTACTAAAATGAAAGAAAAGATATGTTTAGACTTGATGTCACAAAGGCCACCAGAGTTGCAGTTAATTTGCATTCATAGGGCTCTTATTTATGATTATATTAGTAATGAATTTGCTTTGTTCATGAACATTTATACTTGCTTCTCTCTGGCTCAGGGGGAAAAACTCAGTTTAATTCCTTATTCAAAATGAGAGAGCAGTGAGGATTTGCAGAGGGAATATGTGACCAGGTTCTAAAGAGCATGAAAGCTAAGAAAATTCAGTGTATTCTGTTGTGATTATTTTCCTTGGAGAATATAGCTCAGTCAGTCCTCATATAGCTGCCAGGGCTGCACATCCTCCTGGTGAGATCTGATTCTGGCTCTGTGGCTTCTAATTCAACGTGTAAAGAGTGTTTTTACACAGTACAGAACTGGAATCATACAATATTGAAGGTGATCATGCAAGGGCACTTATTCTATTCCTACACCCTGGGGTACAAACACTTTGACTGATAAGAGAAATTAACATAGCTCTCAATTTTCAATAACTTTCAGTGAAAGCCAGACTGCAGAGATTTTGGAGGATTTCTCAGGTCTGTATCAATGACCTTCAGTAGAAGGAAGTGGAGAGTCCCTCATGCTGTGCTTTTGCTCACTGCCTTTATTTGTAAGCCTGCAGAAAACAGCTGGCCACTGTCCTTTGAGCATGACAGAAATCCTTTTCAAAAGACACTATAGCCCAGGAGAAGCAGCATTGGTTCTAAGAAAGAAAATTTCTAAATATAGAGAGTTAATGTCAAAGTCCTGAGATGTATCAGGTAAGAACTGTCATTAAAAGATGAAGCATTTAAGATGCAGGTAATGTGATTATGTACAAACTGCGAGTTTTGCAACATCTCAGGATTTCAGAGATGCCTGTCCTAATGTCCGCAAGACCCAGCTGTGATTCACTTTGTTATATTTTGTACACATGCCTCAGACTGTGAACTCGGACAACATTAAAACAAAAACAAATGTATAAAGTCTTGCTGATTTAGTACTTTGATGATATCAGGGTAATAGACAGAAAGCAAGAGTGAAGAAAAACTGAACTCATGTGATTGAGCACATTTGTCCTGAAGGTGTTTGGATCGTGGTGGATTCGGAGACACCTAAGATAGTCACAGACCTTAGTTAGCATGAAATGGAGACTTTCCTTGGAAATTACAAAAGTTTTACATTTCTCCATGCACATAGCTGCTTCTGGGCATACGATTGACTTACAAGAGCCACAGGAAACGTCTAGATAGCTTGTGTTTCATCAATTTACCAGCAGGACAGAGCAGAGTTATCACACCGTCCCCACTCTGTTCACAGCTCCCATCAGCTTTGCTCTTAATTTCAGTTCTCAGCTGGGCAGTATCCCTCACTCTAGGTGCTGCCTCAGACTCTTACCACTGTCCTGCTTCCTGTGGGTCGAGGGGAAGCAGCATGCAGAGGCACGCAGAACTGAACTCCACACTGAGGACGAGTGATTCTGGCCACTCCAGCGCTGCCTCTTCCCATCTCCTCCTGTGTTTTATTACTTTACGTGGGTCAAGGTATGCGAAATAGAGGACTGATGTTGAGTGAAGACAGGAAGATGCTAGGATGTGACTTCTGTAAGTGTAGTTAGAATCTTAAGATAGATAAAGGGTGAAATCCAGTGCTCAAGATGGAATTAATTTTAAGATTTCAAAAGTATAATTAGGAAATAAATAGTGTATGTCTTTTAGCATTAGGAACTTTACTTCTAAGTGGCTTAGAGATTTAGTATTTCTCTCAAATGAGGATCTTGAAATATTGCATGCTCCTTACAAATATGATGATGATTACTTCTATTGAATTTTGCATATCAGGAGCATTATATGAGCCAAGATGTATGTAATTTCTAATCAATTTTTATTTTGTAACATTTATCAATAAACCATTTTATAGCACTCAAATATAAAACCACTTACAAAAGGGATAAATAGAAAAGAATTAGATTTACACTCTAAAGATTGTATATATTTTTAAAATACTTAAATATATGAGAGGGGTCCATGTGATATGTAACTGACCTAGCCATATTCCTACCATAACTCATACAGCTCATAATCATCGCTATCCAAGGTAATCTCTTTGGGAAGTTATATGCTCCTATTTTTCACATCTCACTGTGAACAAACTGTATAACAGACTTAATCATTTTTTTCTAACTTTATACACTCTATTCAGAATAGCTGATGCTATCATACTCTTTGCCAATTGACTTCCAGTGCACTCCTGTTAGCAGGATATACTTTCTCGCCTTCGTCAGCAGAGTGGGGCTGGAGGAATATATTCATGTCCTTGCAGGTCCTTTAAATGTGTCATCATGGCTTAGTTTGTCCTTTCGTTCTTCTGTTTGAAGCCATAAGATCAGGCCATCCCATCCTGGTGTGAGAGGTCACATAGAGAAGATGTGAACTTTGGCCCTCAGTGCCGGGTGGGACCAAGCAGAAGAGCAAGGTTTGGCTCTGAGGCCCCTGGGCTGTGAAGCAGATCTTGGTTCCTGTAGGCCGTTGAAGTTTTGGAGTTATTTATTGGTATCATACAAATTGATAAATATGCCCAATTCCACATTCTTTCTTTTTGTTGTTTCTGTTGTTACTTGATGAGTTATCTTTAGACAAGGAACATATTTTTAAACATCCTCAGTGGTAGCTCTGAGAATAATTTCTGACAAACTTAATTAGCAAAAATAAACAAAAATCATTTGGAGCCAAGTCCAGTGAATTAGAGAAATGATCAATTTGAGTATAATTTTTCAGGTTAAAAACAAAACTATAAAAGCAATAAAGATAGCTTTTTTTTTCACAGATCATAAATGTCCCAAGAGGTATTTAAAATATAATTTGATTTGGCTCATTTGAACATGTATAGTCTCTTACACTATTGGAGTTTTATTGTTATTTTATTATGACTAACATACTTTTTGACTCATTTAGACGTATGAATAGGCCTATGCACCATCTGTTGCTCTGTCCAGCCAAGTGTTTGTGCATCGAGTAAGAGATTCTCCCTGAGTGAGAGTGTTACACAAATGAATGCAACAGGGCAGTGGCAAGCTCTCAGGCTTCTGTAGCACAGAGCTCATAGAGGAGTGCAGTGGCTGAGGGCAAGCAGGGCAGGGCATGTCGTTGCTCTTGGACACGAAGCGCAGCAGCTAGAAGGTGGAACCGATGCACGAGGACCAGTGGCTTTGAATGAGCAAGCATCTGTCGTGGTAAACTGTGGAGCACTTTTCCTTTGTGCTCTGGCAGCAGCTACCAAGATTTATGATTAAAGAAGAGACAATAGACTCTGTATCCTAAAAATACTCCAAATATAAGTAAACAAAAGAGCTACTGAAGGGTAATTCTTCAGTGCTTACTAGGAAATAGGTTGATTGGCTGGTTTTATGAAGCATCATATCCCGCTGATTCCCCTTGTGTATTTGCAGATAAGAGTCTTTGCAAGCCATGAATGATCACTCCAGATAGGTCAGAATGGTGTCATTTTGACCCCTTGTCCTTGCAGAATTTCATGAGAAGGGAACTTCAAAGGGAGTCACTTATACTGACTCAGGTGTATGTGAGAAAGGGGCATTGTCACCTCCTTCCCAGTTTAGATTTCGACTTTGGAAGAAGTTTATTGATATCCCCTGGGCTCAAGAAAAAGTAAGACCAGGATGGCAACAAAGGATGATTCTCCCTCCCTGTACCTCAACTGTTTCACAAAGCAATGGTGTATGAGTTTGCCAGAGTTAGATGAACTTATGAGAAATAATTGTCTGTGACCCTTTTTAGTATGTAGAGGACTCATCAAATCCAGATCTCTTGGTGAGGAGGCTGCCTGAAGAAATCACACTAACCCCTGGCAGTGAGCCTTGGAGCATATGAGCTCATTTACAGAGTATTGCATTGTGGGTTTTTTTGGTCTGACTCAGTGGGAAGGTCTCTTTTCTTTCTTCCCCAAGCCAAAAGCATTTGATTCAGAAGAAAGAGAAGGAAATAAGAATTAAACACCCTTAGCCAGGCATGGTGGCTCACGCCTGTCATCCCAGCACTCAGGAGGCAGAGGCAGGAGGATTGCTGAGTTCAAGGCTTACCTGGGCTACATAGTGAGCTGAGGGCCAGCCTGAACTACAAAGCGAGACCCTGTCTCAAAAAAAAAAAAAGAATTAAACGCCCAAGTCCATCTTCTATTCACTACAAATCTTTCAAGTTAAAGCTTGGTTGGTGCTGGAGATAGGTGGTAGTGTTGGGGTATGTGTCAGATAGGAGAGGAAAGTGAAGTTTGCCATTGGACAGGCTTGCTGGGAGTTACTTGCTTTAAAAAATGAACAGGAAATGATAGAATCTAACCTGATTAAATGTGAGATCATGAAATGGGATTTTTAAAATAAATGAAAGCCTTTATTTTAAACTACCAAGTTGAGTGACTTAAAAAAAATAGGAGAGACCATTAAAAATCTAAGTCAGTGTAGGAAGAAATCAAATTTCAAAAAGTGGATTGATTGTCTCAAAATGAAGAATAAGACATGGGGTGTGAATTCTCTTTGCCTTTAGTTACCTCCTTTTCACAACTCATTGTTTCTTCAGAGCACATGTGTGGATATGTAGGTATATAGTTACTAGTCGAATAGGTAGATCATCATCACATTTAAATAAAATATCTATAGATATGACAGCTACCTATTTAATTGTAAACTTATACGTCATATTTTTTGTAAGTCATATTTTCTTGCATGGAAATTATCCAGCAATAGAACTCAGCTTGTGTAAACATTAATATTCAGTATTACTGTTTTACAGTAATAACTGCACAGTTAGAACCCCCTGGGAGCTGTAATAGAAAAAACTATGCTGAGCAAGTAAGTTTCTCTAAATGGTCCCGAACCTGTAATACAAAATTGAAACCCTTTTCACTCATGACGGGAAGGGATGAACAGGCTAACTACAGGTAGAAAAGTCACATTCCTTCGAATCTCCACATGTTCCATGTTCTTCTGCCGCGTACACGGAATAATCGGATTGACGGATAGACGCTGTCTCCTTCCTCTTCCCATTCCGACACACTGCCTTAGCCTAAGTTCCTTTTTTGCACATCCTCCTCCTGGATTAAGCACAGAGCTGTAAATAACTGTGAGCTCACTGGACACCCTGCCTCTGCTGTACTCCACGCTAATCCTAAAAGAAAACAGGTGGAAGCTGAGCTCTGGGCTCATAGAGAGAGACTTCCACGGGCTGCTCTTATGTCCATCTCCCTGTGCTCACAGTCCATTTTTCTCCTTTCCCCGAGCCCAAAAATCCCTCTTTCCTGCTACTCTTCCTTGGGCACAAACAGCCCTTTTCTTGTGCCCTGTCCTGAACTCCTAGTTCAGTGTCCTTTCCACCGCACTGAATGCCAATCGCACTCCCAAGCTCCAGAAATGGGGTTATGTGACTTTGGAGCTAGGCAGGACTCTGAGATAATCTCTCGCACTTTCACATTGGTGAGGCAAGAAGACTGAGACATTAAGGGGTGTGCACAGGACCCAAACCCAGAGTAGAGTGTCTGACCACTGCTCAGAGCTCTTTGCTTTGCTTTTCTTTTTTGGTTACCAGGGATTGAACTGAGGATCTTGCAGCACCACTGAGCTCAATCTTGGTCCCTGCGCAGGCTCCTCGCCCAGAGCTATGCTCTAGATGTTTGAACCCCACCGAAACATGCCTTGCAAGGCTGTTTTCTGTTTGTGCCAACTCTGGCAAGAGACTCCATGGCTTCATTCTTTACTTCCCCCACTTCAAAATGTTGGAGTAGATGAGGTTCAGTCAACATCTTCTAACCCTAGGGCCTTACTTTCCATCCTTGATGAAATTATCAAGCACATACTTACTCTGTGCCAGGCATTTCGGAGCACTTTGCATAGAAGTGTTAGGCAATCTGTACATTAGTGTCAGGATTTAGGAATCCTTCCAGCTCCCCTCAGGCCAAGACACTGCAGTTCACAGAGATTTAATAACCTGTCTAGAGTCCCCTCAGTCTGTGGACCAAGGATTTGTGTTTAATTCTGCCTGACTCCAAATCATGTCTCTTCACTGTCATGCCACACTCCATCCTGACATCCAGCAAGAAATTAGCACCTTTTGGGGATCTTTTGATTTTTTTTTTTTTTTGCCAATTTCCATCCCCGTTTTTCTAAACCTGCCTCTTAGTTCCTGTTTCCTAATCCTTCAGAGTCGTGCGTCTCAGGTTACCTTCTTCCATTCTAAGTCCTTATTTCATTTCTCCTGCCACCTACACACTCCCTACCAAAATTTCCCCAAAGTGCCAATAACATATTTTCTTCTTTTACTATGTATTACTTTAAGTTTTAAAGAGGAGCTTGTTAAACTAAATATAATTTTTTGTAAAGCTTAGAAGCAGAGGTACTTTTCCTTTTATCTAGTCTGCAAAATGAATAAAAAAAGCAAAATCTATCTTGATACTACAAACCATTTCTCTGGCTCACATCTCTTCTGTCTCTTCCTCACTTGAAAGCATGGAAAGACCTCATGATTTTGAAACGTTTGGCCTCCTGTGGCTTCCGTAGGTGACCAAGTTCGGTGGCAGTGAGGGAGTATAAAGGACAAAAGGTCATGTTGAAAATGGCACACTGGTTGCGTTTGGGAACCAGTGTGCACACACTGTAGATGTGCCTTGCACTCCCCACCTTAATTGCTTGTGGAAGCCTAAAATAATTTCAAGTCGTGGAAGAAGAGAAACAAGGAGTCTCTCGCGTCAGCACATATGCCATAATACAGTAAATTCCACTTGACATACAATTAATGCCTTCATCTTTGCTTGGGGAATTTTAAATTAGTCTAAAAGATGACTCTATTTTCCCTTACTCTTTGAAAATATGATCTTGAGTTCCTAACTCAGTAGTTTTTATTTTTACATAGATAGTTATTTTAAAGGCAGTATGAAAGCATCTTTTCTCACAAAGTCTTAACGAATTTCTTCAACAGTGAGGCAATTCCTTTTCTATATGAATGTTTCATAAGACTAGCCATCTGATAATAAAAACCCTCTTTGTCCCACAGCCTTTTGTTCTTGCAGAGCCTTCTGGGGAGAGCTGGCCAAGCATCATATTGTGCAGCGAGCAATTTCAAGTATTTGAACACAGCCAGAGGGGCAGGTTTCTATGTGTAAAGCGAAGCTGACTTTGAAATACTTAGTTTTCCCGGAACCTCAGCTTCAAATCTCAGCCCAGGTAGCTGCTTCACCTTTTACTTTTCCGAGTCACACTCAGTGTAGTTTATTTTGTAAAGACATTAAAGATTCCCTGGGATATTATCCGTAAGATTTGGAGTTGTGTTTGATGCCCTGAAAAACTTTCTGGGACATTCTTATTCATTATCATGAAAGAAACTGTACCTTGAACTTGGCTAGTGCTATTTAAATCCATTCCTTTTGGAAACTCAATAAAGACTTAGTGAGTTTTCTCTGAGAGCTGTACAACCTACCTGGATAATTACCTGTTGACTTACGTGATGCTCTAACATTGTTGCTCAGATCACCATGTCCTACGAATCCAGAAAAGAAATCTAGATACATTTCACTTGAAATGCTTTATGTGCAACTACTCAAGCATTTTGGTCTTTCCATTCCTGAAGAAATACTGAGTGAAGATAACTTGTCTCTCCTGTAATCGAGTCTGTTTCTGCTACAGATTAAATTGTGTCCCTTCAATATCATATACAATATGGCTGAAAATACAGGGCTATTTAAATTTTTTAAAGTAAAAACATTACTATTAATCACCCACAAAATAAAGTACTCTTCCTTATTCTGAACACACAATCTGTCATTCTTTCCACTTTCTGAAGCAGTTCTGCAAGTCTTCTTTCATGAGTGTCTGGTAGTTCTTTTCTGCTGTCTCTGTGTTGTGGATTCAAAACATTTACCTTTCATTGTCATTTTGACTTCAGAGAAGAGACATAAGTCATATGGCTCAGATCCAGGAAATAAAGTAGATGAGAACACACTATGTTTTTAAGAGCTTGTCTTCCTGTTGAAGAGCACTGGGTGCAGTATTCGCCCAGTATTTTTTTAATCATACTTTTAGGAGACACTCATGAAAGAATACTTCCAGAACTGCCTCACAAGTGACAAGAATAATGGAATAAGCATGTTGAAGTCAGTGGGAGCATTTTGAAGGAGATTAATGACAATGTATCTTTTACTGCCTTAACTTTTTAAAAATACAAATATTCATTGAAAATTTGTATCACACCTCCTATATTGGAGCTGTAACACTTAGGGTGACTGTATTTGGAGATAGTATTTGAGGAGGTAATTAAAGTTAACTGAGGTCCTAAGGGTGAGACCCTCATCCTGCAGGGTTGGTGACCTTGAAGAAGGAGGAGGGGTCATCAGAGATGCACATATGCAGAAGAAAGACCATGTGGGAGAAACAGGGAGAAAGAAGGAAAACTCTGACCGGAGTCCTGCTCAGCTCTTTTCCTGATCTTGGACATCTGACCTCCAGAACTGTAGCAAATTAAACCTGTTGTTTAAAGCAGCTAACTGTAGTATTCTCCAGAAACCCTAAGAAACCAATAGTTTCCAACATAAGACTCTTGGGGAGGGACCAAGAATTACCAGTTCACCAGTTTGTAGAATATCACACTTGGATTTTCCTAGAGCATTTTAATCTTAACCCGACTAACAGTCACCATTCTCCTCAGTACCCACTTCTTCCCCTGAATTATCTTCATGAGTAGAATTTCCAGCCTCCCATCACGATAATGAAAGCTGAGATAGTCATCCTTGATTCTTCCTCCATTTTCATTGGCAACATTAAATTTCTCACCATGTCTTATTACATTTGTCTTCTAAACAGCAACCAAATCCAATTTCTTCTCTCTGTCTTTGACAGAATTTAATGGGAGTCTTCTTTTCTAGATTCTTGGGCACTTGATTTTTCTATCAACTCCTTTCCCTTGCCTTCAAATTAGTCTTCTTTACTTAGTCTAATGAAATCCAATTCCAGTGATTAAAATCATAGAGGCTATGGAATAAAGTATATAATACTTAGAGTAACATTACAAGGACTTCATGTCTTAGCTTCCTTCTATGAGGCTGATGTACTTCCTGTATCCATTTTTCTCATAACATTTATTTTATTGTGCATTTAAAAACTGAGTTTTAATTTGCATTTAGCCTCTCTCTTACTGAACTTTAAATTCTCTCAGGTCAGGATTATGATGTAAACCCATTTGGCTTAACTGATATCCTGACTATGACAGAGGCCTGAGGATACAAACCAAGCCTAACCATGACTCCGTTTCTCCTATGGCACACTTACAACACAAATCACTTTTATAATCTCAGAAGGTGTGGAGATTTCTTCCCACCAAGAAACAAACTTA
Source organism: Thryonomys swinderianus (assembly GCA_004025085.1). Taxonomy (NCBI): domain Eukaryota; kingdom Metazoa; phylum Chordata; class Mammalia; order Rodentia; family Thryonomyidae; genus Thryonomys; species Thryonomys swinderianus. Next base: position 26,880 of record PVIC010002094.1, on the reverse strand, counting down.
ATCCGGTGGAAACTCCCTGGGTGTCCTGATTTCACTCAGTTCTGACATTATCTATGCGGCATAGTGTCAGATCCCATTGATTGATGGGTACGTACCCAAGACTGAGGTACCCTCTCACCGATTCTGATGCCAATCACAAGCCCCAGACTGCCTGTCCTGTGCTTCCACTCCACTGGTTAAAAACCAGGGTCTATGTGACCCCTCCTCGGCTTTATTTTTATGAGCTCACGGGACTCAAGGAACACTTGCCTATCTGTAACAATTTATTAGAAAGACTACTATAAAGGATGCAGATGAAGAGATGTGAAGTGCAAGGTATGCGGAAAAGAGCAAACCTTCCCTACCCCTCTGGGCCCAGCCCCCTCTGGAAACCTTCATCTGTTTGGCTGTCTGGAAATTTTTAATGCAACTTCACTGCACAGAGCACTGGCAGTGCACTGGTGGGAAAAGCCAGCACGCCCTGATTTCTCAGGGTTCCTTTGTGCAGCCCCCCCCCAAGGGGTCTGCAGCACTCCTGGGGGATGAGGAGGGTCCTAGGCCTACGTGGACAAAGACACACCAGAGAACTTCTTACGGCCAGTTCCTATATTGAAGAGGAAGACTAGAGCTTCCATGATTCACCTTGAATAAGAGAAATTCTAGTTCCTGTAGGCTGCCTGGGGAGACGGTTAAGGCAGGGTTCTTGGACAAAAGAAAAAATTATGTACTGTAATAACACCATGGACACTAAATATTTTTGTTGAATAAATAAATTTACAATTACTAAAAAGGTAAATCTCATCTTTCCAAAATTGGTTTTCTCTCCTTAATGATTAAATGTTAGGAAATGAACCCCACTAACTTGGCAATAATCCCAGAATTATAGAACCCTGTTTAAATTACATTTTCACAGAGTGTTTCTTTTAGTAGCCTCAAATTTCTATATTATACCTATATTAAAGTATCTTTTTTAACATGTACTAGTTAGAAATTAAATACATTTATACTTGCAATTTAAAAATACTCTAGAAGCAGAAATTCTTTATTGGGGTAAGGTTATTGGAGAAAATTGGAGAAGTTATTACCAAGAAAAATAATTGCTTAATTAAATGAACATATGGGCAGTCACATTAGCAAAGGGCTAGGTAATTTGAAAAGAAGGTACGGGACACAGTATTTTTCTTTCAAATAAGTCATTTTATTTTAAAATTGGACTTTCTCGTGTCTCAGGGGGAAAGAATTTAAGATTCCAGAAAAGAAAAGATAGTCTATGTGAAGCAGGAAATGAATCTATTTAGTATTTAGCATCAAAAATCCCTAAAAGTTTGTTTTAAGAAGTCTGGATTGATTTTAGCAACCATGTTGATAATAAAACAAATGTTGGGCTCTGAATCTTGTCTTATTTGGGTTGTGAGCAGTTACAGTGGAGAAAAAAAGGAGAAGTGCTTTCTGAAATTAAAATCGCTTGTAACAATCTGCAGGTGGCTCTCCTCCTCATGGTTACTTTCAGTTTTACTCCTGCTTCGAAAGAAGCCTTCTACTTTGGGCCATCCAATTATTTAGCTCTTTGTGAGACTCTCCCTTTAAAATCATCCCTAAGGAAAGTTCAAGAGCTTTGCTGTAATAAGATTCTTTGATGCTAAGATCATCAGTGGAGGTTGGATAACAGGGCTCAAAGGGCAGATAACTGGAGTTGCTTTGGAGTGAACTGGTTAGCAATTTTCTTACCAAAAAGAGGAAAAAGACCTAGCAGTTTACTGTTCATCTTTCTTAAAAAATAACATTTACGGGCCGGAGGGTTAGCTCAGTGGTTCTGGTGCCTGCCTTGCAATCGCAAGGACCTGAGTTCAATCCCCGGTTACCACATATAATGCTGGGCGTGGTGGCTCACGCCTGTAATCCTAGCACTCGGGAGGCAGAGACGGGAGGATTGCTGAGTTCGCAGCGGCTTGCCTGGGCACCATGGTGAGCTCAGGACCAGCCTGAA
>PVIC010002094.1:0-24814 GCA_004025085.1 Thryonomys swinderianus | reverse complement strand
TCATTTTTCTACTCAATGCATAATGATTTTAATTTTCACAAATGAGAAAACTTCATGATGAGAGGGTAATTTGTTGATAAATTTGCTCATATTCTTTTTCATAATTCTGGAAAGACAGATGTTAGTAATACAGAATCTGCCTTTTTACAGTAAATTCTTCTTCAGGATATCACATTTACAGTCCTATCTTTCTCTGTTAGATGGACCTACATCAATAATATAATAATGTCAGTTCAAAATCTTTGAAAGCAGAAGCAGAGGTCAGGCTAAGAAATTAGACATGTCTGAATTTGAAATGTCATTAGGTCATTTAATAACTACATGACTTTGACCTTGGGCTTTCTCAGTTGCAGTGGTGCTCACAATACCTAATTGACAATGTTGATGAGATTAAATTATATAATTTAGTAAAGTACCCATGGAATGTCTGACACTAATATTAGTGCACAAATGTTAGTAGTTTTTTTTATTCCTATAAATGTTCAGTTTGAGTACTAGTATGTATTTCTCTAAATTTTATAAATATTTTTAGGTATGGTATGTCTCATTTTACCAAAATATCTTTCCAAAACTAAACTCCCTTAATCAAAATGACTAAGAAAATATAAGTATTTCTTATATGAATGCTATTTGGCCCACACAGTTTGATTAAAAACAAGAAGGGGAAACAGTTTGCTTAAATATTCAAAACAAGTCTAGTTTCAAGGACACTCATGTTCAGTATTTTCAGCTGTTTTTATGTTACTGTCAAAAGCACTTGCAAAACAACTATTACAGTAACAATTAAGACAAGCATATAATAAGCACAACAACATCCGCAGTACCTGAAGTGAAGTCGCCAATGTAAGGACCATAACAGAACTGATTAAACAGCAATCTACCATGCCTATCACTATTACTGATAAGATTGAATATAGTCGAGCGTGTCTCTCTTAACATACTGGAGAGTTGCTAAAGATACATTATTTCTACTTGATCCACATGGTGGGCTTGTTGTCATTAATAATTGATCACAATTAGTTGAACAGCAAAGAAGTAGCAGTCATGAATCTCAGATGGAAATGCACACAGGAAATGTCAATCCTAGGTAAATGGTTGAAACACAAAAGGCTGTTTCATTTTATAAAACAAATGGGCCAATCCTTCCAGGTTAAGGTTTATAATATTACAGAAAATGATTGTTTCTTTTAGTGTTTTTCCATGCATGTGAAATTTAATAAAAAGAAACATAAGCTGTGAAATCCGAACCTCATTCCATGAAGATTTGTAGAAAATAATGTAGTTTACTTTTTAAAAAAAGTAGAAAAGTAACTTAATTTTTTTCTGAAGTAATAGAGTTTTGAAGTATAAGAAGTATATATTTTTTAAATCCAAACTTAATTTGAAGACATTTTCCTCCTGTAATTTGCATCCCTAAGGAGGAAAGGGGGGGCAGGTAAAACACAATTTGCTCTCATCTCTTGTACTCTGAGTTAACTCCTGCAATTTGGTAGCTTGAAGAAAATATTTATGTATGTATGTATGTATGTATGTATTCATTCATTCATTCATTCATTTCATTGCTTTTATTTTTGAGGTACCGGGGATCAAACTTGGGCTCTTGTGCTTCCAAAGTAGGCCCGTACCACTTGAGCTAAATCCTCAGCAAGAAACACATTTTTTTAAAAAACAAAAATACTGTAATAGAAAAGCTTTTCTATTTTTAAACTTTCAAAGATTTAAGCCAAATGAGAAAAATGGCTTGCTGTGGATATTATAAATGCAATAAATGCAAATAAAATGTACTTTACTTATTGATTCAAAATATACATATGAGCACCTACATGGGCCCTGCTGATACTGTGGGGTCTGAAACAGGTAGTTCAGAGTGGCCCAAACCAGGGGGTCATGCCAGTAACCCAAGTTCTTGTGATCATAAAGTTTACCTTGTAGCAGGATGAGACATATGATAAACCTATAAAAATGAATAAGCATTTTTAAAAATATAGATTAAAGCAGTTGAGAGCAGAACCCTTAGATAGCCAATCCATCAAATCAATTAAAGGATGGCTGTGGGCCAAATCTAGAGTCTAAAAATATACTTAAACTATTTAGAAATGTTTAATATCTAAGATATGCTGTACTTACTAAAAAAGACACTTTACACAAAATGAATGTTATAAATGTATAATTGTAGCCATTTTTAAATAAAATTATTCATTGTTAAATCTGTTTCTCTTTTTGCATGTTTTTACACATTTGAATGTACTTTTGAAACATAAATGTAGTGTCCTTTCAAATTTGAGTTAGTTTCTGTTTTAAGTAAAAGTCACTGAGAGTTCAGTGTAGTCATTTAAAATAGAATTACATTTCTCATAGCTAAGTTTGTTAATTTTCTGATGTTTGTGGTACAACTTCTAATTTTATATAAATACATTACTATGGAATTTTAGATATTCTATGATGAGTTAATATCCACATATTCATAAATATTGACTATTGATTATAAGTCAAACATTTTTCTAGGCATTGTGAGAAAGCTGTTGAAGCATCAACATTTCTAGATCCAGAAGGAAAATAAAATATACTTAAACATGCAAGGTTTTATAAGGACCATATAATGGCATATAAAATGGTCCAGAAAGTTAACCAGGAAAAAAATTACAGTTGTTCAAAATGTAGCAAGAAGCTTAAGCTTATAATGAGTAGGATATGGTACATGAATTAAATCCTAAAACATAAACCATGGATGAGTATGTGTTAGACAAAAGTAAGTAGCAGGAGGTTTTTTCAGAGGTGACTTTTTTCCAGAGTCATAAGGAAAAGCTCTGTACTGGAAACAGGCAAGGCTTATTCACGTGGCTGTGACCCAAAAACTGGAATTAGCAGAGTCTTTCTATGGGTACCATGGAGAAAAAGGCTGTCAAGGGATTTGTGATAGATTATGGAAGGTTTTCAGTATCTACCAGCCATTTATTCTGTGTGCCACACAAGGGAAACCAGTATGGGTATTCAAGTCTTTTAAATAAGGAGGAGGAGCTAAACGTGTAGTAAATTGTGGCAATTTTTGTCAGTTGTTAACTTGATTGGTTTGGGGCTCCTCACAGTTTCATATAGTATGCTTTTAGTTGTCTTGGTTGGTCTTGGACATAACCTTGGGGACTATACCTAGTCTCTGGCCTCCTTTCCTCTGGTTCCATCCTCTGCTCTTCCCCTGGATGCTATGAACCAAGCAATTTTGTTATGCTCTTTCTGTCCACCATGGTGCTCCTGCTTTGAAACCATGGACTGAATCCTCTGATACTGTAAATTGCCTCATTTAATTTGTGGGTATTGGTTAATTTGTCCCACTCAGCTAATCCTGCACACTCATTTGGATTTGAGGAGACTAAACTCTACTATGAGCAACTGTCTCATCTGAGGCCAGTCAACTGTCCTTCTGGAGTGTTCTTGTGTTTTAGAGTGTGTCTTTGTGCTATAACAGAAGGCCTCTTGAAATGAAGGCAGAATTTTTGTTTTTGTTTTCTTTTCAGATAATTGCACGAGTGAGAGTGGCAACGATACATCTGAGGGCCAAGAAATAGTTTAGAGAATGTCTGACACAATGTCTAAGATTTCATGAAAGTCTAAATCAGTGTTTCTTCACTTCTTAACACCCAGACTTTCTTTTGCTCCAGAAAGCCAATCACGTGCCTTCCTTTAATTTCTCTTTATAACATTGATTTTTTATGATAAAAATTGCAATGTTGAGTTTTGGTTTTTGAAACTACACGTACTACTATTTACTTGTGTGTTCTGCTTACTACTATTGATAGTGATAAGCACTAACATGAACATAGGTGGTAGCAGAAAGAAAAGAACAGCTATAAGAGAAATTTTGAGGAAAGATCCCCAAGACTAAAATGACTTGATAACTAGATATGAGGCTGAGATAAAAGGTGGCAAGGTTTCATCCAAGCTTTAGTTGTTCACAGGTTAAAGAGGTTTGAGAAAAAGCTATGTAAATAAAATTGTTCCAAAGCATAGGCCTTTTTTGGTCCTAAAGTGCACCATCATGCTTCTGCAGTTGAAATAAAGCACTTGGACTTTACCAATTTACATGGTCCCTGACTCCACATTGCATGGGACTAGGGTGGTACAGAGGACACTTGGAAATATGCACCCACACCTGTAAGTTTTTGGAAAGCCTCTGCCTGAAGGGTCCCTGATACAGTAACTAGAGAGCAAAGACCCCAGACTCTTGAGTATACATTGATATACTCAGAGATGCTCATTGATATACTTTTTCCATTGGATCACTTTTTCTAGAGAGAGAACAGAGTACAAGATGTAATAGAAGGAATATGATAAAGAAAGGAAAATCACTGGACTGTGGCTCTCATATCAATTTTGTCTATGGTCTCATGCTTATGTCAAAGTTGGACATGCCAAGCCTTATAAAGTCACAAGGTCTAATGAAAGAAAAAGAGAGAGAAAGAAAATCAAAGGAAGAGTGTAGCAGGAGGTGACTTTGTATTTTCCAATTACAATAACTTAAATACACAAGAGGGATAGCTAGACGGTAAGCAGTGCAGAAATCTCAGAGAAGTAACCAGGTTGTCTAATGAGCTTTTTATAGAAGTGAGACTTGGGCCAGAGGGTTAGCTCAGTGGTTCCGGCGCCTGCCTTGCAGGCGCAAGGTCCTGAGTTCAATCCCGGTAACCACATACAATGCTGGGCATGGAGACTCACGCCCACCAGCCATCAATACCACATACCACAGTGCCAGGCATGGTGGCTCACGCTTGTAATCCCAGCACTCAGGAGGCAGAGGCAGGAGGATTGCTGAGTTCCAGGTTTGCCTGGGCTACATAGTGAGCTCAGAGCCAGCCTGAACTACAAAGGGAGACCCTGTCTCAAAAAGGAAAAAAAAAAAAGTGGGACTCTATAGATGAAATAGGCATGCACTCATTTTCTTTAGAGAAAAAGGAAATATCAGAAGATAGCCAAACGTGGAGTGGGTGGAGTGGTGGAGAGAAAACAAGAGAAAGTGTGTTGGATTGAGGAGAGAATTTGGTTAAATGGGCCAGTAGAAAACAATCAAAGGTGCTAAGTGAGCATCCATGGAACAAAAATCATAGTAATGAATTTAGTAGCTAGTGTAAATAAGCCCCAGCTATATCTGAAATGTGACGAGAAGCACAGTGTAATTTAAGCACATTCAGCGTGCCTTTGGAAAGGTCATAGTTATAAACAAGCAATTTACTGACATTAATTATCAAGTGTATCCAAGTATTTCTTAGTCAATACATCTTTCCCAGTGAAATTTGCTCCTTTATTTCGTGTAAGAGATGATCATTGTCATTTGATGTAGACTGAGCAGCTTTGCTCACTGGCTTCAAAGACACCATGAGCTACTCAGTAGGTTAGGACTTCCAGGCAGGGATTGAGGCTAAAGTGAAGGGACCAGCTGCTGCTGCACTTCCATATGGACCAAACCAACTCTGACTTGGAAACAAAGTTAGAAAATACTATGCTAAGGCATTATTTTATTGACTGGTAGAAACAATCTGGGTATATGATCAAAAAACATACTTGGTCCTTTCTAGTTTCTAGAGGCACCATTTTGTCGAAGGATTACAAAGGTTTCTGATGTTACAGTTTTGGAAAAATAAAGTCACTTTTACTTCTCTGTAAAATATTTTCAAGCACTTGTTTATCTTGTGCACTATTATTTTAACAGGTGAAATTAAGCTACACCATTTCACATTAGCAGATTGACTCACTTTCTGGTTGTTAAGCACATGCCTTTTCCTGTAGTTTTTTTTTTTCAAATCCATGCAGACTGTTAAAATGTTTTTAAAAAATTATTCACAGCAGCATTTACATTCTTTATGTTTTTATGTAATTCATCCCCTGAGAGACCAGTTTCCAGTCATGAAAGGCTGGAATTTTTTAAATCACAGAATATTACTGCTTATGGATCATGAGATATGACAATTGATGCCGATGTATTATTTAGTCAAGGGAGATGTCACAATAGTCACTTATTCCCTGGAGTTTCACCAATCATGACAGTAGGATGGAAGTAAGGAATCACTGTCCGTCAGTCAGGTCAACTGAATCATCATCACACATAGGGTTGTCTAGGAATTTCCTTTTAAGCATTTAAATGATAGGTTGATGAATTCAAACAGAAAAAAAGCAAGAAGGGAGAAGCAGACGTGAGGCATTAGGCAGATTGGCAGATAGAGCTGTAGAAAGAGGGGCTGGCGATCCTTCTAACGGGTAGGCAACCAACACTTTGGATCACATGCAGTAGGGAGAATGTGTCTGCTGATTCCTGGGGAGAAACCTGATTTATCAGTGTTCTTTTTTTACTTAATTTGAATCTTTATTGGTACATTATATATACACATCACGATTACATTCAACATGAGAACTTGTACCAATATATGGCATGACTTAATGTGTAGGGAAAGGAGAAAAATGAAACCTGATTTATTAAAAGTGCAATGTTGGCAAGGCATGTTTTGGCATGGACTGGTTTGTGTTTCAGGTCTACTTTACTTTCCATGGCTGGAAAATTTCTGATAAATTACTCCTGAACAGAAATCTATAAAACAATATTTTAAATGTTCTGGCTACGGAGGATGTTCCAAGAATCAGCAATAAAACCAATCATGGGTATAGTTTTGAAATGAAACAATATTACTCCCTTGCTTCTTGGTTTTGAAAGTATTTTTGTGTATTAGGTCTCTCTCCAGAGTTAAATATGACTACAGCTGGCATGACACTGAGAGTAGGAGGAGGAGACCCAACTTTGGAAGCCATGTCTCTGTATCTAAATCTCTTTGACAGCGTTCAGAAGACCAAATAATAAATGGTTTGAAGAGGTGAATTTGTAATCAGTAATGAACTGGACAGTCCAGGGAAAGGTATTAAATCATTTGTGCATTGGCTTTCAATCATGGGGCATTTAAAACATCATATGGTCCAGATAAGAATAGTAAGATCATTTGGAACTTGTCCTTCTAAAACATTGTGAAGGCGTTTAGAAGGGAGCTCAAGAAAGATTACGGTGGGAAGTGGAAATGATGAGTCCTACTGATTGTGTTTTGTTTTTAAGAAATGTGCTCTCGTATTATCACATCAGTTTTATTAAATTAGGAATGTGCAGAAGTGAAAAAAGAAGTTATTAATTTTACTCGTGTCAAATGTTATTACTGCGCTCCTGTGTGATTGCATTAGATGTCCGCCACAGATGAAGGAGAGGGAAATGTAATGATGATTATCTGACCCTGGAGTCACCTTAACCAGAGCTTTTTCCTTTCTATACTGCAGTAAAATGGTTTGGTATTGACTTTTTCCAAGCCCCATTTCTTGAACTTTTCAGGCTTCTCTAAATAAGTTCAGCCATCCATTCATCCATCCAGTCATTGCACTGACTAAAAATTGTTTAGGCTTCTAGAAGACACTAATTTTTAAAATATTCTTTTTAATATACTTACCTAACTCCTTAAAATGATAATAAATGTTATTGCCTCCGAGTTATATAAAGCATTATAAAAGCTCTGTGTTTTATGTAGTATGATGTGGTGTGAAATTTTTCTTTAAAGGTTCCTAATATTATGATGTTTGAAAATCAATATTTTGATGCAAACCCTGAGGAGTCTCCAGGTTAAAAGCAGAAATTTGGTTCTTACCTAGTGGAGTACAGTAATGTTTAAGTAGATTATCTTCCATTTTAAATTGAGTTTATCAGTTTGTATTTTTTCTCTTTTAGTGCCCGAGATTTTTTACATCATTGCATGTTTATATGAAGTATATTCATCAAATTATCTTATTTCTACCTTTAGTATATATTCTGAATCTGACCTCTGCACACCCCTTCTATTACTCTCATCTTACTCCATTTTTGGGCTATCTGAAATGTTCTGCTTGTTTCCATTCTTATATCCCCACAGCTTCTTCTCATGATGCATGTACATGCACACAAACACACACACACCCACGCACACCTATGGATACATAAAAATCCTATTCACCATATACCAAATACAATGGTTTTTATATCTCTTCCTGTTCAAACCCCAGTATGGCCATTATTGGATTTCTATCTTATTCATGACAAAACTTAAAACTCTTACATTCCCTGTGATTATCTGAGTCAAGTTGATGCCTATGCTCTGACTTCCACCTGCCTAGGTCACTCCACCATCTGGTCTTTGCCATGCCATCTGGAGTCCCAGCCCCCAGGTCTGAAAGTTCTTCCTCCATAAATTCAAATGGATTCTTCAATTCATTCAATTATTCTCAGAAATGTTACTTAATATTCCCAGTAGAGGCACCTTGAAATGCTATTATTTGTTCTAAAAAACACTTGTCACCACTGTACATTTACCTGTATATTTCTTTTTAGATCATAAACTCCTAAGAAAGCAGGTTGTTCTGTTCACTAATGTAGCTCCATAACTAAGAAGCACTCAATAAAGATTAGATGAGTAAAGAACAAACTAAATCGATGGGAATGCTTTTCCTGCTGTCTTGCGTGTGTGGATTAACATCAAAATACACCATTAAAATACATCAAAATAGTTTTCAGCAAGTCAGATAATCTATTTAATCCTGGAATACTTCACAACTCTGACTGATCCTTTCAATACAATGTTAGACCAACTACCAATCAAAAATTTTAAATGTTTGATCTAGCCAATGTCTTTTTAGTCTAACTTTGTAAGTTTTAATTGTATAATTCTTGAAAGACAGTTCACAAAAGACCTTTGCAGCACCTGTCTTTATGTTTCATCCCTTTTCTAATGAACCTTCATTTCTTAGCCTGTATTATATTAAAGCCTCACGAAGGGAATATTTGAAATCACACTGGTGGAATTCCAGGTTCATTATTTGTTACCTGAAGAATGTCTAGCAAATTACTTAGTTTTCCTAAGTCTCACTTTTTAACTTGGAAGATGATGATATTAATATAGCATGCTTTTCAATAGCACATATTTCCATAGTGTGAATTAGCCCATGTGACATTCATCTACAGGAACAGATGCTAGCCTTCTGTAGAAGTCATACTGGTTTATACATGATTTTTTTCCAGTATATCAAAGTTTTGTGCCACCAAGAAGCAGTAATAATGTAAAGTGAAGTGAAAGAGTTATCTATGGCAGAGTGTGGAGGCCACGTTGACCAGCGTCTTGGCTCAGCATGGCATGAGCTGTCTCATGAAAGGTCTGTAAACTTGCTTCCATCAAGATACTTCACCTTACAATTCAGTTAAAGTCTCACCTTTACTTTACTATATTTTTGTAGCTTCAGTTTTTAGTAACAGTATTATTGAGATATAACTCATATGTCATACAAATCATGCATTTGAAGTAGGCCAAGTAATGGTTTTGAGAACTGGAAAACTATTCTTTTTTTTTTTTTTTTTTCTTTTTGGAGACAGGGTCTTGCTTTGTAGTTCAGGCTGGCCCTGAGTTCACTGTGGTGCCCAGGCAAGCCGCCGCGAACTCAGCAATCCTCCCGTCTCTGCCTCCCGAGTGCTGGGATTACAGGCATGAGCCACCACGCCCAGCATTATATGTGGTAACCGGGGATCGAACTCAGGTCCTTACGCTTGCGAGGCAGGCGCCGGAACCACCGAGCTAACCCTCCGGCCCTGGAAAACTATTCTTACAATTTTAGAACATTTTCCTCATCCCCCAAGAAAACTTGTAACCAATAGCAACCACTTCACATTTGCTAGGAAGTTAACATCTTTTTTTTTTTTTGGTACTGGGGATCAAACCCAGAACATTATACTTGTGAGCTAAATTCCCAGCCCTGGAAGTGAGTATCTTTTTAAAATCTTGCCTCAACACTTTTTCCTCATGGTCTCTATTCTTTTTAGTAAATGACTGTGCAGGACTGAATTTTAGTTAAAAATTCATAGGATCACAGTCAGAGTACATGGAATAACCCATGTGAACTTAAACAGAGGACATGGCACATAGGAAATATTTAAAAAGAATGCCTTTCATGAACTCTTAAACTAATAGAATTCTGTAAATTATCTTTGTATCTCATAGATATGTATATATAAAGTTTTTAATGGAAGACTTAAATTCTAGATACTGTTAAACACTGTGTATACTCAATCTGAATGTGCATATTGCTTCTTAAAAGAAGCAAAAGACTCCTCTAAGTATGTTTTCTAAATTGATCACTGACTTCTTTTTATTAATTCATCAGTTTAAATATGTGGCCAAGCTTACCACAGAAAAAAATCTTAAGTGCTAGATTATAATTTAAGACCCTCATTTTAAAACATCAGGGTGGGGGGACTTCTCAGAAGCCAGCTATCCTGAGAATATAAAAAGGTGGAGATGTAAACTGAATTCCATAATCAGATTTTATCTGGTATTTAGGAAACATAGGAACCTAGAGGTTTGTTCTTCACATGGACTCTATAAAGTTTGTACACTAAGGTTAGGAATTCGTTGAGCGTTCTACCCAAAAATTCCAGGAGCCCAAAAGCCTTTAGAATAAGAGTGGTTTATAGTCCCCTGTGCATTTACCAGAACACAGCTTGGAAAATTATCTTTTTAAAACTTTGGTTCTCGGTAGAGAATTCTTCAGGTCCTACCTGGACTTATATTTTCTCCATATTGTAACCTTTGAAGGTGATGAACAGGAGCAAGACACCACAACAACACAATAAGATAGGAATAACATTCAGTAATAAAATTTGATTAAAGTATTTTTTAAACTCTCAGTCCTCTGTACACCACCCTCTACCCAAGGTTCCGTGCCCCTCCCATAATATTAGATATAGCCAAAGAGATAATTTATAAAGAGTAAGAATAAAAGTTTGAAAAATATCTAACATCTAGTACAAAATATAAAATGTAAAATGTGGAAGAGCAATAAATCACAAAACTATAGTGCAAGTAAATATATCTAGTCAGGTTTCAGGAGGAAACATCAGATGGAAGACAACATCTGAAGGATAAAAATGAACAAATTTTAAAATTGAAAAATATGAATCTTGCCGGGCATGGTGGCTCACGCCTGTAATCCCAGCACTCGGGAGGCAGAGACAGGAGGATTGCTGAGTTCGAGGCTTGCCTGGGCTACATAGTGAGCTGAGGGCCAGCCTGAACTACAAAGCGAGACCCTGTCTCAAAAAAAAAAAAAAAAAGAAAAATGAATCTTCAAAATCAAAAAGCCCAAATTTGAAGCACGTTAAATAAAAGTAAGTGCACATCCAAACATGTCTAAAGACAAAACAGTATTTAAAATGGCAAAAGAGACAGAAATATCTAAAAAAAAAAAAAAAGGAAAAGAAAGAGGGAGAATGATCAGTGGTTTCTCAGTTGTAGGTGAAGTCAGAACGCAGTGAAATATCTTCAAAATGTGGAAAGAAGACAGCTGTCACAGAAGACTCATCAAACATATCTTTTTAAAACTGAAGATGAACAAGCTATTTTAGAAAATTTAAAAGGCCAGAGTTTGCAATAAATCTCCACAAAAAATTCTCTTCAAGAAAAAAAATTTCAGATGAAAAGTCTAAATTTCAATTGTGTGGTTATAAACCACACAATTCAATTGTACACACTATTCAATTTATAGCCACACAATTCACAGTAGATAAACAGAGAATCTTGGAAGCAACCTTTATGTCTACCAACAGATGAATGGAGAAAGGAAATGTAGTATCTATATACACTGGAGTACTACTGTGCCATAAAGAATAAAATTAAATGGATGCACCTCGACACCATAATTAAATACATCAGACACACCAGCTTAAATATCACATGGTCTGTTCTATATGAGAAACTCAGTATCCAGGTAAAGTACAAAATAAATATTAGGTAATAAAAAGTAAGGAGATTAGAGATTAGAGATCTTTCCTAATGGGAAAGGGAACAAGAGATGGATGGAGACAGATGAGAGCAAAAGGGTGAAAAAAGAACAAAGATGTGTTATGTGCATGAAGCAGTCTCTATGAGAAATTAATCACTAGGTACTAGAAGCATGTAATAAAAAGTTGAAAATGAAATAGAAATAAAATGCAAGCTGATGGACTCAGTGAGGAAAAGAAGACTCAGATGCAAGAAGAAATGATGGACAGAGAAAGAGTAGAGAAATGATTAGCAAACAATTATATATGGTAATATGAAATGAAGCTATAATACTTGTAACAGCAGTGGCATATAAATTTGGGTATTAGTCATTTGGAGGGTGCTAAGTGTCACTGAGATGAAGGCACAGAGTGTGAAAAGGCCAGAGAGAAGGGAGTTCCCAGGGGACAGGGTTTGTGTTGGTTTTTGAAATAGATATTGCAAGAGCTGTAACAATATTTTGAATGAATGAATGAAAGAACAAATACATAACTGTATAGATGGACAAAAATTCTTTTTTCTCAACCTTAGATTCTGGTGAGGGTGGTCATTACTCTATCTGACAGCTACCACTGGATTAGCTGGTGTTTACAAATGTCATATGAGTAAGAGGAGGGAAAATGGAATAAAATCATTTAAAAGAAGACTAGAAAGGAGAGAAAAAGAAACATAAAATGAAGGAAATCAGGGGAAAAATAAATGGTATAAATAAACCCAAATGTATCAGTACTTATAGTGAATGTGTCCAAGTCTTCTCAAGTAGAAGAGATAAGTAATTTATGATATAAATTTATATAGTAGAGTGCTATATAGTCGCCAAATTGAAAACACTAGAATTTGTGAAAAAAAGCATCTTATGTCCAGTGTAAGAATAGAAAGTGGTGGGGACTGGCAGAGGCAAGAAGCCCACTAGGGCTCCTGTCTCATGAGTGGGATGCATGTCTTTGCAAAAGAGGCTCTAGGAAAGCCATGGGCCCACTGCCACCCTGCCATGTGATGGTTCTTACAAAGTGCCAACTATGAGGAACAGGCTCACACAGATGCCAAATCTCACACCTTGATCCTGGACTTCCCTCCTGCCCCATGTGCAAGAAATAACTTTCCTTTGTTTATAAATTATTCAGTCTATGGTATTTTGTTATAGCCACCTGTGTGGACTAAGATACCTATTTCATAAGATTATTCTAAGTTAGTTAATAAGAACAATTAAAAATCAGCTGTATACAAAATGTGCATCTTCAAAGGAGTTCTGGTACAGTAACTTTCTGAGGCCATTTCCATTTTTTATTCTTTCTGAATGTGAAAAGAATATGGAGCCAGATTTATATGTAAAAGGCAATCCATTTTCCAACTTAATCATTGCATGTCTACTATTATTGGACAGTTCTTCACAATTTCTGTACTACATGATTGGTTGGTTGATGCAAATGATTCCGGGGACAGTAAGAACAGAATTAAGTGCTTTGCAAGACATGATGTCTGAGCTCAGAGTTTCAACAGAGCTTGAAATAAAGAGGAGAGTGAGGCAGTGAATGTTTGCAAATAGCCACTGAGGAAATGAGACCAAGAAACGGGCACATGAAGAATCCGTTCTTAGCTCTGAGATGTTCAACAAAATATACAAAGTGTCTCCAGCCAGGTTCCCTTTGCCTTATTCATACGATGAGAGAAAAAGCTTTTCCTCATTCATACAATGAGAGAAACAGTAAGGAACACATATTAGTTTCGGATTCTTCTACTTTATGCTTTCAGGAGCCCATCAACAGACACACAAAAAAAACTGATTTAATTGCCCTGGTTTGCATTAGAGAATAAGAGCTGCTAAACTTCCTGTCCTCATTAAATTCCATTCAAATTACAAGTGCCTGCTTTAGAAACACAGCCAACACATAGTCACTGACAGGGTCCCCCGGTGATTAATTAGGGAGACATTTCCCCTCGTGCCAGCCTTGTGCAGGAATACTCACTGTTGCTTATGCCATGTTTTTGATGAAGGAATCTGGATTGAGGAGTAAAGAGGAAAGATTTCTTCATGGGGGAGGTTAACAATTTCTTCTTTGCCCAATTTTATTCAACTTCTGTGCTATTCATTGTCAAAGAGAGATAAGACTTTGATTTTTTGCTGCTTTATATTTAATTCCCCATATATATATATGTATATTATATAAGAATATAAATATATTATACAAGAATATACATATATAAGAATTGGTACACTCCACTGTAAGTATGCTTGGAAATCATAAGTGAAATAATTCTGTATCTTAAAAAACTTTAGTATGCCAGGTGTACTATAACAATGAATAATTCAAGCATATCTGACAACTTTAAAAGAGTGATACAAAAATAGATCACAGCAATTGGTACTGATGACACCACTAACATTAATTAGTCAAGTAAAATATTACCTGATTTGTGGTTACTAAATTTTCTTATGGTTTACAGAAAAGCTTTTTTTAAGCATAGCTGATAAAGACTGAGACACTTTTGTACAAAAATAATGTTATGCCAAAAGAACAGTACATTTTATAAATGATAGCATTTTTAAAACACAAAAAATGTCTTTTGTAACCATTGAAAAGAAAGAAGTGTTGGATAATTTGCTTTTGTTAGTACTAAAGCAAATAGATGATATTATTGGTAAGCAAGCTGATCTTTAGGAAGCTGCCAATATTTCATGTTGCATTGAGGCCAATTTAATCAGTGAGAAGGAATTCCTGAGCCAGAAATTCAACTAAAAGAAAAAATCTGACTTGGAATAAAACCAGAGGGCCCATATTTAAAACTTACTTCCTAACTTGGGCCCTTAGTGTTGAGATTCTCCCACAGGTTAAAAAGTTGCAGTCATTTCATTCAGCTTTCCCGTGGGCACAGGTCCAGACCTCAGCACCCACCGCTGCCTTCTGGTTTATCTTTTGTCAGCAATCTACAAAAACAGCCCTGAACCAAGATAGTGGAGGTAAATGCAGACACAGGCACCAAGAGCCAAAAGGCCTGATGACCTGATCTCCTTCCAGTTTATCCTAACAGCAGCTATGATATGCATGTAGCTTCTTTAAAGGAAAACTGTGTTTTTTTTTTCCTTGAATGTATTACCTGTATCTTTTGTAGAAGGGTAAATTCATATCTTGAGTAGTATACCTAAGTGGGCAAAATTACGTAGACCACTTATAAAGTTTAATATTGGATTACATTTCTTCTTCCTTTTCCAAGGAATGGCTAATATATCATGAATTAAGCTACTGGGCACACAGGGTGAGCTCAGATGGTGGCTCAGCAGCACTCCCAGCTCTACTGAATTTGGGACCCTGACCCTCAGAACCCACATTTTCCACCCTGCCTGTAAAAGGGACCTGCAGCATGGGGAGGTTTCCTGGCTCCTCTGGGTCAGTCCAAAAGTGATCACAAGAGAGGAACAGGAAGGTCTGAATGAAGGAAACATTCGAGGACAGAAGCAAAGAGAAAGTGATGCTGCTGCTGGAAGGACACCATAAGCCAAGGGACATGAGCAGCTTCTAGAAGCTGCAAAGGGCTATCTTAGTCCATAGGCTGTTATAACAAAACTCTGTGGACTAAGGAGCTTACAAACATCGGAAATTTAGTTTTAGTCCTGAAGACTGAGAAGAGTGAAGTCAAGGTGTTAACTGATTCCAGGTCTGCTGAGAACTTCCTTTCTGCATAGATGGTGCATTCTAGCTATGTCCTCAGGTGGGAGGAAGTGCTATACAGTTCTCTGTGATCTCTTTTATAAGGGCACCAATCCTGTTCGTCGGGGGGAGCCTTCCCAAAGGCCCTGCCTCCTAACAGCGTCCTTGTGGTGGGTGCATTTCAACATGGTTTCTGGGGATACAAGCTTTCAGATCTTAGGAGAAAAGAAATAGATTATTCCCCAAAGCCTCACGAAGGAATACAATCTTGAGGACAACTTGATAAAACCTATTAACATATAAAACCCATTTTGGACATTTTTGATCTCCAGAAATAAGTTGGTGATAATTTTATATAGCAGCAATGGTAAATTGATAAAATTACTGTTGGACCTTACTGAGAAATGGAGATTATTTTTGTAATGTAAATCTAGAACAACCTTCTTAAAATAAACATTCTATTAGCAAATTAAGAAATTATAAAGAAAAGTGAACAAAAACTATAGCTGAGGTCACTCGTAATTCAATCAACCCAACAGTTGAACATTATTTTTAAACCAAGTTGGTGTAGCTGAGGGTATAGGAAATGACCAGCTGCATGGACTGCCGAGGGAGAACAGCCCCTACAACATTAACAAAGTGTAACTCAGTCATGAAGATCAAAAGTATAGTCATGAAAATTCTCTCTTCTAACAATTCCACTTTAGTAAATAAATTGTCCAGTGAAGTAGCCAAGGGCCTATGCAACTATTTATCTACACAGAAGTTCATTTCAGAGTAAATTCAATAAGAAAATATCAGAGATTACCTGAGTGTCCAGTTTTGTTGCCTGGATCACAATAAATCATGGTTTTACAATAAATGAAAGGTACAGAATACTGTCAATTGTAAAAATGGCATCGTTAAAGTACATTTACTATTTTTGAAAAATGATGAAGGTAATTTGTATTTTTTCATAAAGCAAAGAAAAACCATGTTTGTAATATTACCTTTTTTCTATCATATATTTATATATAACACACAGATCATACACACATAAATTTACACAAACTCATGGTTTAAAGGAAAATTTGACACCAAGATCCACTGATAGCTCTCACTTCTCTATCACAGCTAAATTCTAGGATGTCTATTAAGCATTCTACATGTTAACCCCTTTTATTCTCACATGAAGCCTACAGAATAAATATTATTGTTGGTCTCCATTTTACCACTGAGAATACCAAACCCCAGCATTGCTCAAGGTGAGACAGTGAGCGGAGACTGGAATGCTTCCTGGATCAGCCACGTCCAGGGTTTCTAAGCTCAGCCCCTGGGCGCTGCTGCTGCTTGTCAAGGCCCTGCATTGATTGCTGTACTCAGTGATGTTATTTGTAGAAGTTTACTATTCTCTATTTTCTAATTTTGACATAAGAACAAAAATAATAGCTACAATATAGATGTAGAGCAATTAATCTAGGCAGTATGTTAAATGCCTTAGATACATGATTTCTGTTCATTGTAATTAAAACTTTATGAAGGACAGACATATTCTGAATTAGGTATCAAATAACTGAGAGGTTAAGAGACATCATGACCACCTAGTGGTAGATTCCTCCAGAATCCAGTCACTGTTCTTAATCGTCATGTCATGTTGCTCTAATAAAAAATACACATCATGTGAAATTCCTTAAAAGGAAAGTAACTCTTCTTTCTGACCTTAGATTCTGAGAGCTTCAGTATAGCATTTGACAGAGGATAATAACAGTGATTCTCTATACATCACAGACTTGGTTGATATTTAGCCCACTTCATTAAGGAGTTTAATTTAGGCACAGGTTTAGCTCTCAACAGACTAAATATGAATTTCACTTCTAACTAATGAATTTCCAATAAAAATCTAAGCAGCAAGATTTGAATGTAATTGTTCCTAATAGGAAAGATGTTAACTACTAAATATAAATGAGTAGATCTGTCTACACAGTCTCAGGAAGCAGTACTTAAACAGTAAGAATGAATCTTTCATTTTTTTTCCCATGAATATTTCTTTGAGGATTTTGTTGTAATGAAAGTTTTCAGTCAAAATAATTAATTACTGGGCCGGAGATTTAGCTCAGTGGTTCTGGTGCCTGCCTCACAAGCGCAAGGTCCTGAGTTTGATTCCCGGTAACCACATACAATGCTGGGCATGGTGGCTCACGCCTGTAATCCCAGCACTCGGGAGGCAGAGACAAGAGGATTGCTGAGTTTGAGACTTGCCTGGGCTACACAGTGAGCTCAGGGCCAGCCTGAACTACAAAGCAAGACCCTGTCTCAAAATTATAATGATAATAATAATGATAATGATAATAATAATAATAAATTACTATGAAACATACTCTATTAATTGGTTTCCCAAGTAGGCTAGACTCTAGCTTTTTCTAAACACCTTAGAATCAAGTAAATGTCTAAAACAACTCATAGTGGATTGATTTGTGTCAAAGGGTTGCTCTTCTATTTCCAACTATTTTTGGAACTCTACATTCTGCTGTCTCCAAGGATTCCTTTTCGTAGATGTGAACAAGAACAAGAGCAGATTCGACCTGACTGCAGCCATTTTGAGTTGTAGCCGCCATGATGGTGCTAGAGCTAATTCTAGTCAGTTTTTCTTGAATAGATTTCTTGCAAACTATAAATAGACAAAACCACTGGAGTGGAATGTGGAGCTTTAAATGACATCCTAGCTCTGGCATGTGCTTGATTCTGATATTATCTTGAGATGAAACAGATGCATTCCAGTTTGGATCAAGTAACTTTTGCCTCGCCGAACAGATATTCCGTTCTTCTTGACTCTAAATCTTGGGAATTCATTTGGTTTTGTTACCACCCACAATCGTGCTTTTGTCAATACCTCAGTAAACTACACTCTGTGCTGTCCTGGGTCTGTGTGCCTGTCTTTTCTTTGGTCTCACAACAGGTTGGGGCCAGTTCTCATACACTGGGGCTATTTTGCTCTGGAAGTTATAAACTTACCAGCTTAAAACAAAGGCCATTTATTAGTTCTCATTTGCCAGGTGGGAAATTCAGGAATGGTATTAGATTGCTTATCCAAGGTGAAAACCAAGGCACTACCCGGCTTGGCCACTCATTTGGATGCTCTGTAGAGAAGTTGGCTTCTAGGTTTTCTCAGACTGGGAGAGCTTTATTTCACTGCTTGAAAAGTCTTCTTTGCTGAGGTCCCCCCTTCTTTTACTGGTTACCTGGGGGCCATTTTCAGCATCTTGAAGTCGTTACTTTTCTGGACTTTCCATCTTCAAAGCCAGTGATAGAACATCTCCTGACCCTGAAATCTTCTCACACTTGCATTTCTCCTATTTCTGCCAGGCAGAGGCAACTCTCTCCTTAAAAGGACCCAAATGCTAAACCAGGATGACTACCCCCTTCTGCCATTTGGTATGACATAACCACAAGAGTATTATCTTACCATTTTTCCAGGATCTTCTCATAGTGCTGGGTAGGGACTCTCACAAGGGTTGGAGCCAATGGGGTCATTTTAGACATCTCACTATTTCTGCTCAGCACTGATTTATTTGAAAAAATTCATGTAACATTTATATATGTATAATGAGTATCTACAAGTTACTATGCATAGTACTAAGCATTTAATTTTATAAAACTAACCATACAATTTATTTATCCTTTATTTCATTATATAGATTAGTCCTCATGGGTAAGGATAGCATTTGTTCTACAATTCAGTATGGTTGGGAAATAATTGCTTCATGATAATACTTCTTGTATCCCTTAAAATATTTAATATATTAAAATGTTCAAGTAACTATTGGAATTTAAATGCAATTAGTATATCTAATTTACTTATACTTAACAATGTAGGCTAAGGTAGAAAGAGAAAGGGTACTAGGTAAGAACAGGAGGGGATGATCCATAAAACTGAAGATGTTTAAATATTACCTCTTGAACATTGAAGTAAAGCAATTCTTTAACATTCAAAAGTAAAGAAGAATGTAAAACTATAAAAAAATGGATTGTGCGCTGTTTATGTTTGTTTTAGTTTAGCAAAAAAGGTCTTTATCACTTTTAGATTCTAGTGAAGTAATGCAGAGTATCTGATCAGGCTTTACTCTCTGTGAAAATTATCATCCCAACGCGAGATTCATAAACAGTCTAGATTATTTGTTTGTGCTGACTTTAGAAAGTCCAAGAATTGCTCGCTAACTTTGCCATGACTGTCACTAGGTGGATTTTGATAGAATGAATCTAGAATAAAAGATGGAGCTTTTCTTAAAAAAAACAAAAAAACTGGACCATCTCATTCTCATTTTAGAGACATTGAAAAGTTTAAAAATCAGTACATGAGTACAAAAAAAGGCGACTTTGGGAAGGCATGCTTAGTGGGTAATTACAACATACACCAGAGGGAAGGTAGGGTTAAGACGGATAGGAACAAGCTCATACAGGACGGAGGCCAGTGGT
Source organism: Thryonomys swinderianus (assembly GCA_004025085.1). NCBI lineage: Eukaryota > Metazoa > Chordata > Mammalia > Rodentia > Thryonomyidae > Thryonomys > Thryonomys swinderianus. The sequence continues at coordinate 4,860 of PVIC010002094.1, read as the reverse complement.
GGGGGCACTGATAAATGGGCTTCAGTATCGGTAGTCTACATGACAGCATTATTTCCTGGTGGCCAAAATCCACTAAAGAAGGACTGCTACATTATTTTCTGTATAGACGGAACATACTGTATGCATATTCATTTTTAACTTCCTCAATTGCTATAATAAATTAAAGGAAATTGAAAAAGAGGGAAGACGTGACTTTCTAGGATAAAAGGGAACCATTTTCTTCTGACATCAATCTTATAGTCACATTTACTCAACAATTTCCTATGTACAACCACAAAGTACAATTAATCTGCATACATTGATCCTACCCATTCTTCTGAATCTATGTCCCAGTCTTTCAATGCCAGTCCATCCTAACTGTATGTTTTTCTAGGTTGTGATTTTATTTTCCTTTTATATTATAAAGCTTTTGCCAGTAGGCAGTTTTGATTGTTGTAAAGGTATAGGTTTTGTCTCTAAGCATTGTGAAGTTTTTACAAATTGAAAGCTATTGTAGAAAGAGATCAGATTATAAATTCAAATCAGTTAGACTTCTACCACGTACTAGCTGTGTGGGATTGGAAAAATTATTTAACCTCTCAGAAATTTAATTTCTTCCTAAACATCTGACTAGGTTTATTTAAATCTTTCAGTAGGCTACTTGGTAAACAGATGCCTTCACTGAGTTCCTGAGGACCAGAACTCTGGGTTACTGCTTTGCAAGCATCAGGGGGGACTTTTACAACCTCAGCCACCATTTTTGAGTCCCTTGTGGGTCCTCCCAAATGACAAAGAGAGAGATGTCATAAGGCAATGTCATGTGTGGATTATGAGTGGGAACAGAAATGCTTTCTTAAATTAAAAGGAATAATGGAAGCTATAGACTAAATATTGTGACTCGCAAAACATCTATACTGAAATCACACCTTCCAATGTGATGATCTTTTTTTTTTTTTTTTTTTTTTTTGCTTTTTGAGACAGGGTCTTGCTTTGTAGTTCAGGCTGGCCCTGAGCTCACTATGGTGCCCAGGCAAGCCGCCGCAAACTCAGCAATCCTCCTGTCCCTGCCTCCCGAGTGCTGGGATGACAGGTGTGAGCCACCACGTCCGGCATTGTGGTATGTGGCGTTGATTGTTGGTGGGCGTGTCTCCACACCCAGCATTATATGTGGTCACCGGGTATCAAACTCAGGACCTTGCGCTTGCGAGGCAGGCGCCGGAACCACTGAGCTAACCCTCCGGCCCCCAATGTGATGATCTTTGAGATGGGGCTTGAGGAAGTGACAAGGCAGTGAGCCTTCATGAATGGGATTCACTTCTTACAAAGACACGCAAAGAGCTCCTCTGTCCCTCTGCCCCAGGAGGCCATGGCGAGGACAGAACTGTCAATGGAGGATGAAATGAGTCCTCAAACTATACTGAATTTGCTGGGCTCATGATTGTAGATTTTGTAGCCTTAGGATGGTGAGACAAAATAAACTCCTGCTGTTCATTAACCACTCAGTTTGCAGCGTTTTTCTTAATGCTGTCCAAATGGACCAAGACAATGAAGCATTAGACTTTAAAACTAATTGCAGTTCAAATTCTGCAACTCAAGGAAAAAGTAAAATTTTGAACATTAAGAGAGACTTTCTCAAATAAGATCATCCTGTTTGTTGCTGTTTATGAGGGAGTCATCCTTGACCCTTTTAAATTTTTCTTATATCTGCAGTGGGAGGCATCTCTTAACATGGAGCCAAATTATTCTTGCTCTCTGGTATTTATGTCCTTTGTGTCAAACCCGCCTGTGAGTGTGGGCTGGACCCTGTCATTTTTGTGTATATGACAATGTGATGGGGTGTTGTCTCTGTGATTTGAGTATAGAGACTCTGGCTATTATGGTGCTGGTATGTTCTTTGGGTCTTCTTGTGGCTTCTTTTGAAGAGGGTCACCTCAAAGAACTGCATCCTGTCCATAGTCCTTTGAGAGCACATGGAGGCAGGTTCAAGGTAGCCATGGATTCTAGATGATTGATGCCTTTATTATGATCTTGTGAGAGAGAAACCTTAAAGCCAGGAACCAGCTGAGCTGTGCCTTATCCTACCTACAGAAACAGTGAGATCAGACATGTGTGCTTTTAAGTCATTATGATACAGGAGTATTTGTTAGGCAGCATAAGATGATGAATACACTTTACATCCAATTCGGAGGGAAACTCTGTCCTGCTGTACTCTCAAATTCTGAATAAAAGATTTTTAAATTTTCTGAATTTGAGAATTCCAAATTAGAACAGAATCTTACCCCTTCAGGGCTATGAGTTTCATACAATACAATGTGATTTCGAACCCAAGTACTGCAATAGCCTCCTTATCTAAATGCAAATATGTGATTCCTGTGCTTCTGCTCTTCCTCCCTTCTCTTCTCAAGACAGATGGAAAAATGATCCTTCTAAAGAATTCCATTCACAGTCAGATGCTCAGACACCTAATAGAACCTATGAAGCCCTGCACAATCTGTTTCCCCCTCAGCATGTGTGACAGACCACACTGGCTTTTCACACTTCCTCTAACACACCACACACTGATATCTTCGATTTCAGCTCTCTCAGCACTATCTTCACATTTTGCTCCTTTAGATGTCTTTATTCACATGCCGTTTTTATCTGAAACGGCTCTTTGGAGACCCTAAAACACACCATTTCTCTCCAGCATGGCTCCTTGTTTTTCTTTATTGCAACAGATCACTTTATGCACGTTATTTATTATTTCACCTAGTGTTAGATTCTTGAATGAATATTCTATTTTAGTTTTACAAATTTTGTTTACTGCTGTCTCTCCGGCATATAGAACAACACCTAGCACCTAGAATACATTCATTAAATATTTGCTGAATTGAGTAGAAGAACAAATGAATGACTATTGCTGATTTCCACTTGGTAAAAGAAATTAGTAGAAAAACTCCAGGAAAGTGGATATATATATCATGTAGGCAGGCAGTGCTATTGTTGTGGCACTTAACACCACAAGGAGCTTTACATTAATAATATGCTAAGCAGTGAGGTGGAATTAAGCCAACTCTTGGGCTCTTTTAACAAACAAGAATAAACCTTGGCATGGGATATTCTAAACTGCAGATAACGGAAGACATTCAAATTAGGCACTGAGTCAGAACACTAATTAAAATTTACATTTAAAAGCTAATTGAGCCATGTTCACTTGCACAAATTATTTCAATAGGAAATTACTTTCTCTCTTTTTTAATTAAAAAGAATAAAACAAAGCTGACAGAGGGTCTCTTTTTGTTGCTTCAAAGTTAAGATTCAGCATCAACACCTATAAAAGAACTAACTCCTCAGGGCACTTTGTGGTGTGTTTACTGTTGGCATTAACTTCAAGACAAGAGTGTTGTGCTTAACTTTAACACTGAACCTTAGGCCTAGCTTCCATGCTCAAGACCTATACATCAGTTTTATAGAGTGCAAGCCACCAAAATTTTTCATCATATACTCCTATAAGGAAAAAGTTACTCAACAACTTTCCAATGTATATATTCCTTCAAGGATTACATATATACAAAACTATAGTAGTCAGAACAGTGTGGTAATAGAGTGAAAACAGACACACAGATCAATGGAACAGAACAGTTAGCCCAAAGATAAACCCAAGCATATATGGTCAAGTAATTTTCCAGAGATAAACCCAATTACATAGGACCCAGTAACTTTTGCAAAACACCAAAGATAGACAATAGTGGAAAACATGACATCTTCAATAAATACCATTGGAAAAATTGTGTATCCATACACAAAAGAGAGCCAGGGGGTGTAGCTCTGTGGTAGAGGGCATGCTTAGCATATGGAGAAGGGAAATTAGACTCTTCTTCAGAAATTGACTCAAAAAAGATTAAGAACCAGAAGGTGTAAATATCCATAGGAGAAAACACATGGAAAACACTCCTGTGATTGGCCTTGACTATGATTTTTTAAGATATCACACCAAAAGTTAAGAGCAAAGAAAAACAAAAACAAACACAAGGCTTATATTAAAATATAAAGTGTCAGTACACAAATTAATCAAGAAAATGAAAAGGCAGCTTATAGATTGGTAGAAAATATATGTGGACTATATAATTTATAAGGAATGAACATCCAAAATATATAGGGAACTAAACTCACTAGCAACACAGAACAAAAACAAAAACCCCAACAAATAGTAGTTAAAATGAGTAAAGGATTTGAATAGGCATTTTCTCAAAGAAGACATAAAAATAGCTAATGGGTATTTAAAAAAAACACTTTAGTATTCAAGAAAGCAAGAGAGCAAAAATCAAAAGCCAAATGAGACATAAATTCCAGACCAGTTAGGATGGCTGTTATCAAAAACAAAACAAAACAACAACAAAACAACCCACATTATCAAGAGTGTGTAGGAAAAAGAATCTCTGGGCAGTTCTGGTAGGAATGTATATTAGTGGAGTCATTATGAGAAACAGTATGGAGTTTCCTTGGATAACTGAGTGTAGAACTGTCATGTGACCTAGTAATTTTGCCTCATGGTATATACCAAAAGGGAACAAATTGGCCACTTGTAAAGACACCTGTCTGGCCATGCTCAGTGTAGCATTATTCCCAGAAGCCAAGAAATGGAAACAACATGTATATATCAACCGAAGGATAACAAAAGAAACTGATATGTGTGTGTTTAAAAAGGAGGACATCTTGCAATTTTGTTTCACATAAGAGATGTGGTAGAAACATACAGTAAATGTTCAAATTAAAAAAAAATTATCACGGTCCTAGCCATATTACCATTATCCCCCCTTGGAACACTCCCCCTTGCTTCAAATACACTTATCACATACATCAATCTTGCCACTTTGTGAAGCAATTCTAAAGCTTTCTTTT
>PVIC010002093.1:0-81655 GCA_004025085.1 Thryonomys swinderianus | reverse complement strand
AAAAAAAAAAAAAAAAAAAAAAAAAAAAAAAAAAAAAAAAAAAAAAAAAAAAAAAAAAAAAAAAAAAAAAAAAAAAAAAAAAAAAAAAAAAAAAAAAAAAAAAAAAAAAAAAAAAAAAAAAAAAAAAAAAAAAAAAAAAAAAAAAGAGCAGTGCTTTCAAACACTTAATAGAATTTTTAATAATGTGAACTTCCATATGTTGTACAAGTGTAATTTTTATTCTCTAAGAAGTCTTAGATGACTAGAAGGAAATAAAATATTAACAGTTGTCTTTTGGTGGTATAATTTGGGGTTCTTTATACTTTTTAAAATTTTTGCATATGGTCAGAATAAAAAATAAATTGAAAAAAAGTTTTCTGATGAATATATATATATTTTTTCTCAGCTAGCATAGGTAGCTGAGAAATGATAGAAATGCATGTATCTATCTCATTCAGGAGAACTGTGCTTAAGGGTTGGTTGGTTTTATTTTTTGAAATAAAACAAACTAGCATTAACTTGGAATAACAGAATATATTACCTTCATTCTAATTAATTCCATATACAATTACAGCATAATATATTATCTTCATTCCAATTAATACTATATTTAGGTGTTCCAAAGCAGATTTTCTGCCAGTGATTTTTCTTTTCAGGATAAAAGTAATCATTAACATGAAAACTTTTTGACCACTCATAGTAACAACAAATTTAACCATTCTTGTTTCATTATAAATTCTGCTTTATATCTACTTAATGTTAGTGTTTTAGTTATAGGTTATATGCATATTTTTTAGTTTTAAATTTGAAGTTGATCTTCAAAATCTCTTTTCTTGAAAATTCTTCTTCTGTTTGTGTACTTTTCAGTACTTGAGATTGAACTTAGAGCCTTGTGTATGATAGCTCTCTGTTATTGCACAACATGCAATCCCTTTTTATTTTTTATTTTGAGAGGGGTTCTTAGCCAGGCTGGCCTCCAGTTTCTTCTGCTTCAATCTCCCAAATAGCTGGAGTTACAAGTATGTGCAGCGACATTCTGTTTATATACCTGTTTAAAAATCTTAACTGGTGATATAATGGTAATTGCATATTTATTACTGTAATTACTTAAAAAGGAAGTTGATCTATTACTGAATTTACGTCTACAGTTTACATTATGGCTAGGAATTTAAGTTACCTCATCTTGGGAACTTGGCTTTCCTTATTTCTCATAGAATGCACGCCTACACTCAGGATTAGAATGTGATTTGATTGTGGTGAAATATCTGGAAATTAATTAACACTCATTAATACTGACTTGTTTATACCTATTAATATTAATATTTGTGAAGGTATTGATTTTTATTTGTTAATGTAATAAATTATGAAATGGGGTTCATTCTTAAAAAAATAATTCTGTTCCACAGTGATAATTAAAAATTGTTGTTGTTGTTTTTTGGTACCGGGGATTGAACTCAGTACCTTGCACTTATGAGGCAGGCAACAGAACTCCTGACCTAAATCCCTGGCCCCTAATAATTGAAATTAATAGGTGAAAAAAGTTTATAGAATATCATGTAATACCTTTATTTTCTTATGGTGTGGGGAAGTAGTTTTTGAACATTATTTGTGACTTTGTCAGAAATGAAGAACAAGCCAGGTGTGGTGGCTCATGCCTATAATCCCAGCACTTGGGAGGCAGAGGCAGGAGGATTGCTATGAGTTAGAGGCTTGCCTGGGCTACATAGTGAACTCAGGGCCAGCCTAAACTACAAAGTGAGACCCTGTCTCAAAAAAAAAAAGAAAGAAAAAAAAGAAAGAAAACGTTTGAGCCCTGGTACTGCAAAAACAAACAAACAAACAAAAACCAGAAATGAAAAACTTATTCCTATCTACAAAGGAATATTTTAGTTATTTCTAATATTGATATTAGATTAACTTTTTTGTGCCTTTTGTTGGTTTGATAAAATATAAGAACTTTCATATATAGCTTTATTTAGAGACAAAAAAAAATCACATCATCTTTTCCTGCTATATTTGTGATTATTTCTGCACAGTGAAAATTGGAAACAGCACACGTTCCATATGTGCTAATGATAAAATTTAAAATCCACATTTTTGAAACTTTGAATGAAAAAATGACTAATTTAGAGGCATATGATATTTAGTTAAATTTCTCAATGTTACAACCAAAATAAAAACTTTATTCCCTCTGGATTAGTTGGTAATTTTATTAGAATATGTGAGACCAACAACCAGCATGAAAAAATAAATCTTAAGAGCTTAAAAAAATCAGTCCCCCCAAATTTAAAGGCCCAATTCAAAAATGAGCATCGGAAATGAACAGACACTTTTCAGAGGAAGAAGTAAAAGCAGCTAAGAAGTGTATGAAGAAATACTCGACGTCACTGGCCATTCAAGAGATGCAGATGAAAACAACGCTTTGTAGAATGAGATTTCATTTCATTCTACAAAGAATGGCTGCTATCTCAAAATTAGCCAGCAACAAATGCTGGCAAGGTTGTGGAGAAAAAGAAACCCTTCTCCACTGTTGGTGGGAATGTAGACAACCATTATGGAGATCAGTGTGGAGATTCCTCAAAAAACTAGGTTTAGAGGTTCCATATGACCCTCTTATTCTCCTGCTGGAGATATACACAAAAGAATTACAAGAGTCACATTATAGTGATGTATGTGCAACCATGTTTATAGCACCTCAGTTTGTGATAGCCAAATCTTGGAAACAACCCAAATGTCCATCAACGCTAGATTTGATAAAGAAGATATGTTTTTTTAATAAGGAGTATTACTCTGCCATAAAAATGATGAGATTGAACCATTTTTACTCAAATGGATGTATCTTCAGCATATACTCATAAGTGAAATAAATAGGTTACAGATGTGTAAATATTGTATCTTTTCTCTGGTATGAGTAAATGAAATTGTAAATGTATTCAAGAATGCATGATATTGTGAAATAGTAAATATTCAAAGGGAAATGGGGTTTAGGGGTAAATGAGGAAAGAAAACAATCGATGGTTAAAAAAGGAAACAAAGGCCTGGCGTGGTGGCTCACGCCTGTAATCCCAGCACTTGGGAGGCAGAGACAGGAGGATTGCTGAGTTCGAGGCTTGCCTGGACTACATAGTGAGCTCAGAGCCAGGCTGAACTACAAAGTGAGACCCTGTCTCAAAAAAAAAAAAAAAAAAAGGAATAGGTTCGGGGGTGGCTGGGTGGGTAGGGGAAGGGGAAAAATGACAAGTTGTGTCATATACTGGTACAAATTCTCAATGTGGAGTGTATTTGGGATGTGTACATATAATGTACCAATAAAATGTGCCAATAAAAAATAAGTAAATAAATGATATAATACTTAGGTAACAAGCTCAAAAAAAATAGATGCTGAAATTGATACAAGTACCAGGATTAGAATTAAAATGACAAATTAATGTAGTGATTTCTCAAAAGACAGAATTGGATCATGCATGATGAGAGGAAGTTGGGTTTATATGAGGGTAGATATTAAATTTAAAAACCACACGGCAAAATAACAGATGTGAAAGCTCAGGTAGTCAGATTGAGTGTTTATTGAATATATGCAAATAGGCAATATCTGTTTTGACTTCTAAATTAGTTTCAAGGATGTGGGATAATGCTAGAGTAGGACTGAGAAAATCTTCATAAAGATAGTTTTTTATGAGTGTCATTATTGAAATACAAAAATGAGATGAAGTGACACTTTTTCTTGAGTGGCTTCTAGATTAGGTTTCTTGATAACAGCCATGTGCCCATAGCAGTTAGCCTGTATTTTTTTAATTGGTTGTATTGGTACGTTTTATACATACATTATAAGCACATTCAACATTGAGAATTTGTACCTGTGTGTGACACATCTCAATTCTCATTTTTCCTCTTTTCCCTTGCCCTCCCTAAACTCATTCCCTATATACATATGCTTTGTTTCCTTTTTTCTATCATGTTTTTTCTTTCCCTTCTTTACTTTTCCCTACCCACTTTTCCTTTAACTTTTGCGTATTTTCTTCCTGTTTCTCATGACCTATCATACATGTTGACGTTCATTTACACCTTCAGTTTTTCATACTAGAGAAAAGATACAGTACTTACATATCTGTGAGTTTGATGTTTTACAAATGGCAATGATTGTGTAAAACTAAGAATCACACATATTAGGGTCTACCCTTTAATTTGTCAATTTACAATTTCTCTTCTTTCCAATTTCATAGTCAGATACCTACATGATCTTACATAATTCTAATTTTAATACTGCTGTATATTGTGTTCAGTGACATCATGTTAAAATTAATTTATAGTGTATACAAATGAGACTACTTAAAATATACAGCAATTTTAACATTTTACATTTAACAATTTTAACATTTTACATTTTAACATTTAACATTTATATCCATATTTACTCACTGTAGAAAATGCACTTATTTATACAGATTTGAGCCTAACTTCAGCAGTTCTAAACAGAAATGAATTATATATTTAAAAATACTTACAATGATAGGTAGATCTCAGAATTCACCATGGTTGGCATTTAATCCAGAAAATGCTGAGTCCAAAGCCTCCTTATTCTATTGAGCATTCAAATAATGTCAATAATCTGGTGTCAGCAAAGTAATGAAAAATAAGGCTGGAAAAGTTGATGTTGTGGAACATTTTTCATTTCAGTTACTAAATGAGGGATGAGTTTTGATATTGGCCTTATGTTCCTTTTTTTTTTTTTTTTTTGAGACAGGGTCTCCCTTTGTAGTTCAGGGTGGCCCTGAGCTTACTATGTACCCCTGGCAAGCCTCAAACTCAGCAATCCTCCTGCCTCTGCTCCCAAGTGCTGGAATTATAAGCATGAGCTACCACGTCCAGCATTGTGGTATGTGGTACGGATTGCTGGTGGGCGTGAGTCACTACGCCCTATATTGTTGTATGTGGTTACCAGGGGTGGAACCAGGGATTTTGCACTTGCTAGGCAGGCACTAGAACCACTGAGCTAACTCTCCAGGCCTTACATGCCTCTTTCACCTAGTCTGTCTCTCCATCTCTGCCTCTTTAAGCTCAGGCCATCGTTTGGGAAGTGTTCTGACCTTGGTTTTTGGTGAACCTCAAACTTGGGCCTATGTGACACTAAGTCTCCACTGTCTACTTTGTCTGGTTCTGGATAGTTACAGTTACTGAAGAAAGTCAGGTGCCCATTGTGATTAGTGCTAGACTAATTCACAAATGAGGACCATCCTTTCAAGGCTCAAATAAGGATTATCAGTCAGCAAGAGCATTTTGCCTTTATACTTTGTAGAGTTGAGTTTCTGTCCTATTCCCTAACCTGGCACAATACAAATTTGTTTCCTATTTCCTTTTTTTCTGCTTTCTGAAACCTTGTCTTCTACTTTGTTCCAAAGGCCACTCCATCCAGGAATAGAAATTTTGTCTTATATTGCTTTATACTTGTGTGGTACTTTTACTCTGTGTCTGGGAACAAGCACATGCTGCCATTAGCTATTATACATTTCCTTTTTTCAATGATTTACTTTACAGATAGCTTATATTTCTGCTTATTTTAAGTGATATACTTTCAGGAGACTTTGTTTATGCAGTACTTTTTGTACTGTTTGGCATATTGTAGATATTTGCTAAATGATGAATTTACTGTTTAATCTCTAGTAGTCTTCTACTTTACCAAAGCTATCATTTATATTGTCTGATTCTGATTTTTGTTAGTTTTAGTTTAGTTCGAAAAACCTGGGAGTTTTGTCCTGTCTTAGTTTTTTGTTTTCTTTTTTCTTTCTTTCTTTCTTTTTTTTTTTTTTTTAACCTTAGTGACCTTTGAAAGTGTAGAAGGTTTTGCCTCATGCATGCCTGGTTTAAGGACTAGCCATGTTGCGGCTAAGATTAAGTTTAGTGGTTCTCTGTTTGCCTGGCAAGCACAAGGAACTGAGTTCAATCCCTGGTACTGGAAAAAAACAAAACAAAACAAAAACCCAAAACCAAAAACTAGTTATGTTGAATTTTGAGATCCACTTAGGTAAATTTCTAAAAATATATATCTAACTCTCATTTTAAAATGTTCTGAGGATAGACATCAAAACTATTCAGGTAGCTAGTAAATTTTTTGTTGAATGAGTGAGTCTGTCTATGAAGTGAAAATATTATCTGTTTTCCTTTCCCTACTCTGCAGTTCAAATCTTTTTTTGCAAGTGTTTGTTTTCCACTGAGATTCTTTTTTTTTTTTTTTTTTTTTTTAGACAGGGTCTCACTTTGTAATCCAGGCTGGCCTTGCTAGGTAGCCCAGGCTGACCTCCTAGTTGGGACAATACTCCTGCCTCAGCCTCCCTAGCACTGAAATTATAGGAGCTAAGATTAATTCACTTTTCTATTCTTTGCCCCTTACTACTCCTCCAGTTACCATTTTGGGAAGTTTCACCATGACTCAGGAGTAAGACCATGCTGTAGAGAATGTGACATCAAGGATTGTTCACTGCGTTTATTTGTATTTAATTGACCTCAAAACTACTTGTGCTAATTAATTTTGATTGCCAGTTTAACTGGATTATGAGTCTTTTGGAGAGGTGATTGAATCCTGTGAGTGTTAACCTTGTCAGTGGATTAACCCATTGCTGAGTTCATAGTTGAAGGGGCTAGTAGGAGGGGCATCCTAGTTGGAGGAAATGATCACATAACACCAAGGCACTATATCTGGTCCTGGCACCTTTTTGTTAAGCTCTTCCCCTGCTCTCTGCTTTGCAAATGCCATAATGTGAGCAGCTTTCCTCCATTGTGATGTTTCTACATTGGAGCCAGCTGACCATGAACAGGAACCACTCCAAGTATGAACTGAAAGAAACTTCTTTAAGCTGCATGTTGTCCTTGCAATGGAAAGTTGACCAATTTACCACTTACATCTTCTTACTGCATTTGTCCCTCATTTCTTTTATCTTTGTTCTAGACTTCAACTTTATAATTTTTGTCCACTATTTCTGGTCATTTCAGTTCATGGTTGACTTCCCTTCTGGCATGTCCTTGTTTCTTGTTACATTGCATTGTAGAAGTGGTTGTCTGGATGTCCAAGAGACGTTCTGGTGAATGGATAGAGGAAAAATATCTTAGGACTTTTTGGTTATAGAGAGCAGGAAGTCAAGCCCACTTAATGCAGAAGGGATGTATATTGGGATGATTGTGAGGATATTTATAGAATAGAGCTTGATCAGTTTAAGCTAAAGGGAAAGCAGGTTAGGTTAGGGTACAGCTGGGCCTTGGGAACCAAGAACTCATCCTAGTTCTTCTCACTCACTTTGGTCTGGCTTTCTCCACCTGGGAAGAATCATAGCTACCTGCAGTCTCCAAGGCTTGCAGCTCTAGTTGGAGAAACACTGAGATTTTCTCTATTATACGAGGTCCAGATATTGAAGGGAAGGGTGAATTAATTAGGCAATTCATTAGCATAATAGGGGTATGAGGTCCTAAAACTATTGGAAAATTCAGGGTAGTTTCCAATGTGATAAACTGGTGTTAAATACATAAAGACAATTTCTTCAGAGAGGAAGAGTGGTATGTTTATAAAGAATCCAGTAGATGAGCTGGGTGTGATCATACATACGTATAATCTCAGCACTTGGGAAGCTGAGGTGGGAACATCATTGGGAGTTCAGTGCCATCCTAGGCAACATAGTTAGTTCAAGGCCAGCCTGACCTACATAGTGAGATGCTGTCTCAAACAAAATCCAGTAGAATGAAAATTTTTGGGACCCACACAGTGCCTGGGAAATGAGTGGTATTAACCCCATATTCAGCGTTCTTTAGTTGTGGTTATACAGAATTATAGAGGTTAAGATTTCAAAAGATGAATGATTCTAATGCCTTTTAAATGTATTTCTTGCCTACCATAATAAAAGACTTGGTTTGTTTTTAAATTGCAAGTTATGTAGTAAGAGTATCCTGTGTTTAATTTATGTATGTATAGCTATAGGGGTGAGTAGAGTGGGCTGTCTTCCCAACAGTACCATAGTTTGGATGGTAAACTGACATAGATGTGCATAATTAAACATTTTAAGTACAGTAAAGAGATTATGATAATGAAGATGGAGAAGACAGCAGGTTCAGAAAGGTATTACACAGAATAACACTGAGCAAGTGTTTGCTTGTGGATGAAAGAAGGACATTTTTGTTCAAGTACGACAGCACATGCTAGTGTGTGCAGTGGCACAGAGGTGAGTGTGTGTGTGTGTGTGTGTGTGTAGGTAGGGATAACTCCATACACTCCATAGTTCCATAGTTGTAGCAAGGAAGTTGGATTTTCAAATAAGGAACCTCTGTATCCCTCCTAATATTACATAAGTCAACAGTGAGTGTGAGCAGTGGATTAGAGGGAGAGAACAGAGAAGTGAGACACCATTAGAGAACTTTACAAGGTCTTCCATTACTTATAGGTACTAAATTCAGAATTAATGACTATATTGTTTAAGTCCTCTTCCTACTCACCACTTGTCTCATCCACCAGGATTTCTGTCTAGTTAACTGTTTTTTTTTTTTTTTTTTTTTGAGACAGGGTCTCGCTTTGTAGTTCAGGCTGGCTCTGAGCTCACTATATAGTCCAGGCAAGCCTCAAACTCAGCAATCCTCCTGTCTCTGCCTCCCGAGTGCTGGGATTACAGGCATGAGCCACCACGCCCGGCTAGTTAACTGTTTTAACTGCTGTTTGTAACACACACACACACACACACACACATCAATCATCCATTATTTATTCACATTCCTAGAATTACTTGCTCTGTCTGTAAATACTGCCCTGTTATAAACTATAAAAGCATAAACTCTGCTTGTCATTTTTCGTTATTGGCCTTATCACCTAGTATGGACCTTGGCACATGGAAATTCATTGAATGCTTAGACTGCTGTGGAACTTCTGAGCAAAAGTTTGTAATACTATCAGTAGATAACAAATTTGAGAGATGTGGGACCTTGGAGCTTTCCGCATTTCAAGTCAGGAGCAGATGAGATTGCACCGTAGTAAGTAAAGTAAGTCTGCATATAGTGGGAGAGGACACTGAAGAGCAGAACCATCAGCAGTAGAAAGAAGGTTACTGTTAAGGTTTCTTTGATGTTCTAGGTAGAGTTAAAATAAGAATTAGACTTGGAAGGGGAACTTTTAAGAAGGGAGGATGTGAAAATAAGGAGGGAAAGGTAACAGAAGGAAGTGCCAGCAATTTACTGTAGAAAAGCTGCAGAAAATAAGGATAGAAATGTGTCCACTGGCTTTTAGCAGCTGAAAAATGACTGCTTTAGTGAGTATTTTCAGCAGGTAGGTAGATCTCTGTATTAGTTTCCCAGGACTGCTATGACAAAATACCTCAAAATTAGATGGCTAGGGCCGGAGGGTTAGCTCAGTGGTTCTGGCGCCTGCCTTGCAAGCACAAGGTCCTGAGTTCGATCCCCGGTAACCACATATAATGTTGGGCGTGGAGATACGCCCACCAACAATCAACGCCGCATACCACAATGCTGGACGTGGTGGCTCACACCTGTAATCCCAGCACTCGGGAGGCAGAGACGGGAGGATTGCTGAGTTCGCGGGGGCTTGCCTGGGCACCATAGTGAGCTCAGGGCCAGCCTGAACTACAAAGCGAGACCCTGTCTCAAAAAGCAAAAAAAAAAAAAAAAAAAAAAAAAAAAATTAGATGGCTAAAAGCAAAAATTTATTGTCTCATGGGGAGGCCAGAATTCTGAAGTTAAAAGTGTCAGCAGGGCCTGTGTGCTCCCTGAAAATAGGGAAGGGTCTTTGTTTGCCTCTTCTTAGCTCCTGGCAGTTGTGACCCTTAGCTTTCCTGTGGATGCATCACTCCTATCTTTGCCTCTTTGCTTACATGTGTTTTTCTAGTGTCCGTTCATTTTTTCCTTATTATTAAAATACCAGTCATTTGGTTAGGGCCTACCCTAATCAGGGTGACCTAAGTTTAACCTATTTAAACCTGCAAATTCCCTGCTTCCAATCATAAAATGAGATTCGTAGGTACTAGATATTAGAATTTGAACATTATCTGTTTAGGAGTCACCATCCAACTCATCATAGTCTTAAGTCAAATTGCAATACAGTGAAATTAAAATAGGAGACAAGGAAGTAAGACATCAGACATAGTCAATGGTAATAATCTCTGTAAAAGAATAGAAGAGTGAACAATATAGCAGTTGGTAGAGGACACCAGATGAAAGAGTTAAGGTGTCTGTGTGTGTGTGGGTGTTGTTTTTGGCTTGAACCTAGAACCTTGTGCAGGCTTGCATGCTAGGCAATAGCTCTGTCACTGAACTACACTCCCAGCCATATATGCTTTTTAATTGCTGCTGTTACTGTTAGCATTTAAGCTTGGTTAAAGTACAGATCCAAGGCCTTACTAAAGACCTATGTTATAGGATATAATTTGCTAAAAAGGCACAATTACAACTGTCATGAAAATATAAAATGGCTAGGTCAGATAGCAACTTACTCATTAAAGATGGAACCAGTAAAATGGTAAAACTAGACCGTAGGTGAGAAGGTAGGTGTTCCTAGGCAAAGTGGTGATATGAACACTAGGTTGGGTGGCCAGAACTGATTAATGTCCCACACAGTCACAAACTGTAGCCTTGGTTATTTTTTCAACTATGAAGAACTTGTATGAATCTCTATTAGACAGTAATTCACAGTTTAAAATTTAACCAGTATTGGGGTCCTTAATCATGATATGTAAATAAATTTGTTTTATGATCTTTGGATGGCTTCTCCCCAGTGATATTTCACCTCTGTTACTTGTTTCCAAGTTTTAACCAGATTTTCAGCATATCTGTGCTTCTCTCATTTTGTGGAAGTGGTGATGATGAGGTCCTGAAAACCTTGAATTAGCCTTTTGATCATTCTAATGTTGCCTTCATTTTATGTGCCATTTACTGAGTAACTCAGAACCCATCTGAGGCTGGGACCCATTACTTTCTAATGAGACCCATCCATGGGTTTTGTGATTTCTGTTTGATTCCTCAATAGTGCTCAGCTCCTTTGCACAGAAAGATCATTTGTTCTAGGTGGAAAGTTTGTGGATGGAGGGAGATGCTCAGGTAGTCCACAGTTTCTAGGAAGCAAAAATATCAGGAAGAAGAGGTAGTTAATATATGGACATGAGACCAAGATGAGGTTAATAGAGAAATAGAGAAGGAAGTTCAGAGAAAGTATGCGGTGGCTGGCTGTAAGAGAGACAAATGGCTGAGGGACTGACCACGTGAGACATGTGCAGAGATGAGAGTATTTCTAATATGGCTAACATAAAGCTGTGGCCTTATCTAAGAACTTAATGGCTTTAAGGGTGAGTTACTGAATAGGAGCTGAGGTGATAAGTGAGAATTATTTTGTCATGAATTTATATCATTTATAAGGGGCTACAGTGGCAGTGAGTTTTACAAAATAATGAGCAGTTGTTGTCATCAGATGCATTAAATCAATGTACACTGTACAGAAACCCTCCTGGTCTCCTTTTAGTGAAGTTATTAATAGTGCCTGTATACATTTGTTGAGCATGCTACCAGGTGTTTTCATACAGTATTGATATAGGGGAGTAAGTTCTAGCTCTTAGTTTGAAACAGGGGTTCATGTTCTCTAAAATCAAAGAATGAATTTTAAGAACAACAGAGATTAAAAGGAGGAAAATTATATTGAGAAAGAAAGTTTCTGCCTAAGAGAGCAGAAGGGGAACCTGGAAAGGTGAGTAACCCAGAATCGCTTTTTCCAGGGGGAATTTATGTACCAAAACCATGAGGTGAGGTGGGTGCAAAGTGGGGGCTTCTAATAAGATTCAAAAAAGAAGACAAACTACAATCAACCAGTGTGTAAAGTGGGGCCTACTAATAAGATTCAAATGAAGTGGGCAAACTATGGTAAACCAATGGGATTACAAGTATAGTTGCCTAAGCAGTACTGATCAAATGGGGTCCAGTGAGGAATCAAGTCACATGGCAAGCATATAGGTGTTTTGGCCATCTTTTGGGGAGATTTGCTGTTCCCTCCAGGAGATTTTGAAATCGTTGCTTTCCTAGGAGGGGTGGATCAAAAATCTTAACCCTCTACCCAAGGAGGAGATTGAGGTCTATCAGTCACTGTTACCTGGGAGGGGTAGTTTTCTCCTTTTATGGTTCCAGCTTTAGTAAAAGTCCTTTGTTCTTATGAGCTTGAGGGCTTTGTCCTGTCCACCTACCATACGTTTAACTAGCTTTTCTACCTATAATAGTATCTTATTTAATTCTTGCTTTTTGAAGTTTGAATTGTTAATATCTCAATTTTGCAGGTGGCCAAATTGAGGCCAAACAGTGATAACTTTCTCAAAATCATAGTAGGAAATAGGGCATTTAAATTTTTTGTGTGACTCTGATTTGTTTAGCCATTATGTTCTAAGTGGAGTATATGCTTGGTAAAGGTTGAAGATTTATATATTACATTCTTCTATTTAATTCAGTTTTATAAATTATTTCATGTGCAGAGATGAGTTTGGTTTAAAAATACATTGAAAATATGAGCAATTTTTGCTTAAAAATTACTACACTGGGGCTGGAAATTTAGCTCAGAGGTTCTGGCTCACAAGCACAAGGTCCTGAGTTCAATCCCAGTAACCACATAAAACAATGCTGGGCGTGGTGACTCACACCCACCAACAATCAACCAGCAATCAGCACCACATTCCACAGTGCCGGGCATGGTGGCTCACACGGAGGCAGAGACAGGAGGATTGCTGAGTTCCAGGCTTGCCTGGGCTACATACTGAGCTCAGGGCCAGCCTGAACTGCAAAGCGAGACCCTGTCTCAAAAACAAAAAACAAACAAACAAAAAAGAATTACTACACTGACCCTCTTTTGACTCTAAATCCATGACCACCTTGTATACCGAATTAAAATAAGAAAAAGAACGGAGTAGTGAAGCTGTAAAAAAAACATGAAAGAGCCAAATATGGTGGCACATACATGTAATTTCAGCACATGGGAAGATGAGGCAGGAAGACCATTTCAGAAAACCATCTTAGGTTACATAGTGAATTCAAGCCCAGTCTAACTACATAGCAAGACCCTGTCTCAAAAACCAACCAACCAACCAAACAAACAAACCCAAAAAGCAAAAACAAAAACATAAGGAAGATAAAAACATAAGTGAAAAACAGCCAGGTTGAGAAAGGTGCATACCATGATTTCAGCCCTGACATTCTGGACAAAAGATAGCTGTGGATGCAAAAAATAAACAATGAACAAGTTGGCAGGGGAATGTATAACATGGGATTTTTAGAGTAGTGAAACTCCTCTGTATGGTATTTTGGAGATGAATGCCTGTGGTTTTATATGTCCAAACCCAGTGGATGCTTACCATCAAGAATGAATTCTGATCTAAAGTAGTGTACTCTGGGTGGTGATGTCAGGTTCATTGGTTGTACCAAGTGCACCCTTCTGGTAAGAAATGTTAGTTATGGGGGATCCTGTGCAGGTGTGGAGGCAGAAACAAATCTCTGTGCCTTTCATTCAGTTCTTCTATGATCCTAAAACTGCTCTGAAAAATAAGATCTATTTTAAAATGGCAAATTTCTGGTACATATATTTTATCACCTCCAGTACAACAAAGAAATATAGGGATAGAGAAGGATGTACCATGTGACTGATAATCAAAAGTAAACCACGACTAATAAGTGAAATCAGTAGATCACAGATAGACCATTACTGGATCTTCTCTTTGACATGAACACCTGTAGATGCAAATGAGCTTTAGAAAGTATGACAGCTTTTACAGAGTGCAAAATTTCTATAGGAAACTTTGTGTGGGAATGTGATGAGGGGAAGGAATAAATATGATACAGAAAGAAAATAAAAGAGCATGTATAAAGGGGGTGAGGAGGGGTGGGTGGGTAGGGATATGGGTAAAAATGAGAATTAACTTGTGTCATATACTGGTACAAATTCCCCAGTGTTATACATGATTTTGATATGTATATAAATTGTACTAATAAAGAATTCAATTTATTAAAAAAAAAGTAAACCACAATTTAGTTCAGTGGTTACAGTGTCTGTCTGGCAAGCATAAGGTCCTGAGTTTGATCTCTGATATCACATACCATAATTCTGGTTCACACCTATAATCCCAGCATTTTGGAGGCAGACACAGGATTGCTGAGAGTTCAAGGCTTGCCTGGGCTACATAGTGAGTTCAGAATCAGCCTGAACTGCAAAGCAAGACACTGTCTCAAGCAAACAAACAAACAAAAGGTAAAGCAGGATAACTTCTAATTTCATATAAAATTCAGAAAAAGGAAAATTAAAAGGGACAAAGGGGACATTAAGTGAAACTAAAGTATTGCTTCAGTTATCTCTTTGAGATATCTAGTGACACAAATTAAGAATCCTGGCAGTTAGAAGACTTCCAGGCTCAAAATAACATACTGAAAATATCATTGTAGCTGTATGAAATTGCATGTATTAGTTAACTGGTGCAACTTCATTCTTCTGAACACTTTTCTACTCCCTAAATGCTTCAGCTTTTTATTTTATTGTAAGATCTCACAGATGTATTACAAGATATGACAAGTGATACTTATTAGAGGAAGTACTGTCAGGCTCAGTAGATTACAGTGAGAAAAACAAAATTCTTGAAAGCACTCTGAAAATTTTGATGAAAAGTGCATTGCTCTTTTTTGATGTATTTGTACAAGCTTTCTGCATTTGTGTTGGCTGCAGTTAAAGGAAGTATTTTTGCAAGTCACAGAGTTTATATCATTAAAAATTGGTAGTTAATACACTTTAGTAATTATATGACTAAAATATGAACATAGCTAGATGGTCACATATAGTATCCAAACAACATTCTTACCTAAAAAACAATTTGGAATTAAGTAGAATAGTTTACAATAAGTTTGCATTTCAAGTTATATTATTTTATTGGCATTTGAGTATGTTTAATGTTCTTTCTGTTTCCTCTAAGGATAAGTAGTGTAAAAAATTGTTGTGTTCTTTTCCTGGAACAATATCAAAATTTGTATCTGGCTTACCACAATGACCTTTCACTGTTCAGAGGAAGTGAACACATGTTCTATGCATAATCCCCTAGATAAATTACATCTGAACAAAGGAGCAATAAGATCAAATTTCAGTGTTTTTTCTACATTGAATAAAGTGAAAATTCAAAAATTACACAAATAGCATTCAGTCCTTTATGATCAGAGATAGTCTAGTGGAATCCATTTAGGGGATCAGAAGGTAAGTTGACAGGGATGATGGTGAAGATACAGTGGAAAAGGAGATAGTATGGTGGAGTACTTGGTGAGAGGAAGAACCGAACCTCTGAGATGCCTTTTGGAAGTTACTTTACCAGTTGTAATAGTTTTTTTGTCATTTCCTGCCTTGTGATTGTAAGTAAAAGTAGGTGATGTATCCTGGTCACAGATGAATATTATTCTAAGCACAAAACACTAACAAACAAATGTGAAGGTCCTATTGATACCCTTTTCCTTCTATGTAAAAAGTTCTTGATGCAGGGAAAAAATAATTTGAAATCTGAAGACTAAGTAACAAGGAATTCCTTCCTTCCTTCCTTCCTTCCTTCCTTCCTTCCTTCCTTCCTTCCTTCCTTCCTTCCTTCCTTCCTTCCTTCCTTCCTTCCTTCCTTCCTTCCTTCCTTCCTCCTTTGTCTCCCTTTCTTTCTTTCTTTCTTTCTTTCTTTCTTCCTTCCTTCCTTCCTTCCTTCCTTCCTTCCTTCCTTCCTTCCTTCCTTCCTTCCTTCCTTTCTTTCTTCCTTTCTTCCATCTTTAATTTGAAGAAAAATGAAGGATTTTCTTACCTGTTTTAAAATTTGGAAGTAGGAACACAAAACTCTTTAGCGTAACTGCTGGCCTATGGGAGAAAACTATTCCCTTTGTTGTTCCTTATTGAGTAGAACAGCATTACCCTTTGGGCCAAATGAGCCTGAGCCAAGAACAGAACCAGATCTTCAAGGTCAAATTCCCTGACCTTGACTCTAAACACTTCTCAAACTCAGCACTATTTCTGTGTAGAGCTTGTCATTCTTTGTTCTGGAGACTGTCCTACTTACTGTAAGACACTGTGGCAGCATTCTTGTCTTTTCTAATTAGATGTCAGTAACATCCCTCCCCCTGTTTATGACAACTAAAAATGTCTATGGATATTGCCAAGTGGGAGGTAAAATCACTCCTATGGGATCATCACCCTCCCTTTTGAGAAATACTGCTCCAAGTGTGTTAGATGATTTATTGATAAAGAATATTTTCTTAGGTTTTAGTTTTAAATATTTTGTCATATTTCAAGTACTTTGGTTCAATAACTGTAAAAAATAACCTTGAAACACATTGTTATTTTATAAGATTAAAGGAAGTCTTCCCTTCATTTGAGAATTTAATATTACGGTCTTTGAGTGGTGGCTGTTGCATTTTTCAGATTGCAGGTGGAAGCCTGTTAGTAGGTCATGGAAACATTTAGTGTGTCAGGAATATGTATGCAGAAATGTATAGGGTCCCGATGTAAAATGTATTTCTTTTTTCCCTCTGTACTGGGGATCAACCTCAGGATTTTCCACCTGTGAGGCATGTGCCCATGGTACCACTGAGGTAAATCTGTAGCCCTTAAAATCTGTTTCTTACTTCAGAATAACAGAAAAACATAGAAAGCAACCAGCCCAGTAAATGTACAGCCTTCTTTTTTGAACCAGATTACTCTAAGCATTTACACCATATCAGTAGGTAATAGTTACACTATTTATCTAGTTGAGTTGAATTTACTCAATACTCTGTTCATTGAAATATGGAACATTTAGAATTGATCATTACACTAGACAGGAAAATGACTTTTAACTTTGGTTTCTGGTACATACCATCTTAACTTGAACATGAGGAAGCTTTGAACTCCATCACACATATTTTAGAACATGCTTTTTTTTTTTTTTTTTTTTTTGGTAGTTCAGGCTGACCTGAACTCATTGTGTAGCCCAGACTAACCCTGAACTCACGACAATCCTCCTGCCTCTGCTTTCTGAGTGCTGGGATTACAGGTATGAGCCACCACACCCGGTATTGTGGTATGTGGTACCGGGAATTGAACTTGGTACCTAGCACTTGCCAGGCAGGTACCAGAACCACTAAGCTAAATCCTCGGCCCTCTTGGCACATCTCTTATGGACTGTTCATGCTTTCCACCTCCCAAAAAAAAATTCTGAAAAAAAGACAAAAAAGACAGCTCCATTTTAATTTTTTTCTTTATCAACATGTATATGAAAGGCCTGTTTTCATTAGTATTTCTTTTATTAACATATAAAATTATGCTTTATGGTAAAAAGGACAGGAAACAGCATGTATACTGCTTAAAAATAAAATATACAGAAACATAAAGACATCTAAAACTTACTGTAATGTTCTACTTTCACACTATTTATAAAGTACATTTTAAAATAAGTATAGGTTGAATAACTGCTTATGGGGGATAAAGTGAAATAATCTACCATTGCAGAATTATGGATTCAACACTTCCAATCACTTTAAAACTGCCTTAGCTTCTATTTACTAATAAAAACCACATTTATATGTTGAGCTATTTCCTTTATTCAGTAGTTAGTTTTTAAGATTGAAATGCTTCCAGCAAGCATGTTTTCATCTTCTGAATAATAAGAAAACATTTCATGTTAGTTTTTTTTTTTTTTTTTTTTTTTTTTGGAGACAGGGTCTCGCTTTGTAGTTCAGGCTGGCCCTGAGCTCACTATGTAGCCCAGGCAAGCCTGGAACTCAGCAATCCTCCTGTCTCTGCCTCCTGGGTGCTGGGATTACAGGCGTGAGCCATCACACCCGGCTCATGTTAGTTTTATAATGTTAGAATCTATCTCAGGATAGTTTTTTCCTCTCTAAGGAAAAATGTTAATGATTATTCAAAAGATTGTTTATCTCTCAATTCATTTATTTTCACAATGGAAGCTTGCATATGTCCCTATATTTTTAATTTGGATATTATCCAGCAGAGATACTCAAGGTGTTTCTTGGTGGTTTCAGGGAAAATTTGTGGGTTTCTTTTCATGCTGTATAATATCCTAAGTTATATATTTGTAAACAGATCCATGGATGTATTGAACAAAACCGTGTTTATTTCACTTTGCCCTAATATATTTTTATATTGAGTTTCTATGTCTGTTTTGTGTGAACTGAAAGCAGGTGTAGAAGATAGTTTAAGTTTAATGTGGAATAAAGTGAGTTTTTATATGACATTAATTTAGGAAACCAGATTTTTACTATTGGCCATTAAAAATAGACCAAGGATGAATACTAATACAGACACAAGAGTAAAAATTCTTTATCAGTAAAGAGTATGATTTTTAAGTGTTATCATAAGGTTGAAACTATGTGTTTCTTCATTACAGTTAGACTAGTTTGCAATTACATTTTCATATTTGCCTATGCATATCATTGATATTTATCATCTACTACTTGCTAGGTACTATGTAACATTTCTATGTATAGGTTTTTAAAAAATTCATCTGTTTTTTTGAAAAATCGAGTTTATTGGTAAATTACATATATATGTATATATATACATTATGATCACATTCAACATTAAAAATATATACGTGTACTTGACATATCTTGACTCTCATTTTTTTCCCTTCCTCCTGCCCACTGTACCACCCCAGTCACATTTCAGTGGAATTAAATTTAAATTTCAAAATTAACTGCATTCAAAAGGAATGATTTGTAGTATGTAATAGGATAAATAATTCTGCATAATAATTTGCATAATTTTTAGTATATATTAAGTTTTTAAGAAACAGTCCTCAAGATTGTGATGACTGTATAAATGAAGCTGCTTACATTTTTAAATATTATCTGAATTACTGTGAATTGATATTCTTTTAAATATTGGATCCATTATTTTTTATGTATTTTAAACAATTTCCAAAATGTGTTTACTTTTGTTTAGATTATGAAGTTCTTTGGATTTATAAATTATGTAATTAATCATTGATTGTTTGAACTGGATTTGATTTTTCTTTGCTCTTGTGAATAGATATGCTAAGAACTATGTCATTTGTTTTTTCCTTTGTTAAGATATATTGGTGGTGCCTGTAATCCCAACACTTGGGAGGCAGAGACAGGCGGATTGCTGAGTTTGAGGCTTTCCTGGGCTACATAGTGAGCTCAGAGCCGGCGTGAACTACAAAGCAAGACCCTGTCTTAAAAAAAAAAAAAAAAAAAAAAAAAGATATATTGGTGGTATAAAACTAATGTCATATATTTTTAAATCATCACAAAAAATCTTGATTACTCATAAGTTTAAGATGTAAACAGTTTATCACCCCATTCTTTTTTTAAAGGTGATGG
Source organism: Thryonomys swinderianus (assembly GCA_004025085.1). Classification (NCBI taxonomy): domain Eukaryota; kingdom Metazoa; phylum Chordata; class Mammalia; order Rodentia; family Thryonomyidae; genus Thryonomys; species Thryonomys swinderianus. Next base: position 62,320 of record PVIC010002093.1, on the reverse strand, counting down.
ATGTGGACATACTGTACTAGGCCCTGAAAGTGGAACTTTTGCATCCATCAACTACCCAAAGACGTGTCCCAACAGCACCGTTTGCAAATGGGAGATCCGTGTCAAGATGGGAGAACGAATTCGCATCAAATTGGGTGACCTTGACATTGAAGATACTGATTCTTGTCACTTTAGTTACTTGAAAATTTATAATGGAATTGGACTCGGGATAACAGAAATAGGTAGGCCATTTTCCTAGAAATGTACATGAAGTACACTGTTGCTTTAAGTTTTAAAACTAAAACATTTTCATATTTAACATTGAATAACTGCTGCATAAGATGTGAGAAATTATTGAAAGTGTATAGAAATATCAATTTTTTTTAAGTCTTCTTGTATATTTACTTCTAATAAGCCGTTGTTGGTACATTTGCACAAGATGCTACTGAACTACTTCAAAGGAGAAAAAAATATTTTTTATGTTTTTCTTTAATCATTTCTTTTACTATAGAAAATATAAGGCTGATTCATGCCTAGGAGGCTGTAGCAAGAGCATGAGGTTTGGATCCAAACTACCTTTGATTAAAACCTTACTCTGCCATTAGCTGACTGTGAACCTGGGCAATTTACCTGATCTTTCTGTTTTCTCATTTATAAAACATGTAAAGTTCTTAGAATTATACTAGACATATAATATATATTTAGTAAATAGTAGCTACCCATGCTATTCTTGTTTAAAAGTAGTAGTTCTCAATTATAGTTATATACTAGTCTTTTGAGGAGGCTTATAAAAATACTGTAAATATTGGTGTACATCTCAGACCAACTAAATTGGAATTGACTGAGTGAGACCAAGGTCTCAGTGTGATAAGTTTTGCAGGAATTACTTTGCAGGCAAGGTTTGGAAATTTTGGCCTAGAATATCAGTACTATTCTGCTAAGGAATAAAGTTAGAAAGATTTATAAGGCAGTTTTTGTGAATAATATTAATAAATGAATAACTCCTTAACTTTCTTTCTCTAGAAACATTTATTGGTGCTGGTATGTAAAACATCTTTCAGAACTGTACTAGGTACCTGGGATCCTGTTCTTTAAATAACATACTGCATTCATTCTCTGACCTCCTCACATCTAGCCAGATCTTTTACTTTTCTTCCCTCATCCTCCAGAGAAAAGTTTCTGCTTTATTTCCCTGGTTGATGAGTCATATCCTGTTTTCTCTTATCAACTCTTAATTAACACGATAGCTCTATCACCTCCTACATAGTTCCATTCAGGTCACCTGAAGTTATAGAAACACTATTTCTATAATATCGGTAGAATACATCTAAATAATAAATTCCTCCTGATAGTGCAGTAAAGGGTAGGCACTATCACCCGAGCATTCTTGAAACAATGTTGAGAAAAGGTGAGCCCCAGATTTGTCAAACCTGTAGTACTTTACAGGATGTAAAGGAGATGAAGAACAATATTACACTGACTGTAAAGACTAAATTAAATAGAGGAGTTCTGTAGAAAAGGTGACCTAGTTCCTTTAACTTACAAATACCATTTTTAAAAAAGAGAAGTAAGACTATTATACATTGAGATTTATCAGCTAGAATGTTTGTTTCCTAAACAGTTTCACTACACAGTCCAGGCTATCCTTGATCTCATGTAGCTCAGACTGACCTCAAAATCACATCAATCCACCTGCCTCATCCTCCTGTGTACTGAGATTACAAGCATGCACCACCACACTTGTCTCTTGCTTGATTCTTGATTCAAGTTAACTGATGAAAAGAAGACATTTTTTAGGACAGCATAGATGTTGAGGATGTAGGTCAGTGGTAGAGTGCTCACTAAGCATGTGTAGATCCCTCGGTTTGATGCCTAGCAACATACACACATATTCTGTCTCAGTCATTCACTTGCACACACTTGGAGCATTTTTTTTTTTTTTTTTCCGAGACAGGGTCTTGCTTTGTAGCTCAGGCTGGCCCTGAGCTCACTATGTAGCCCAGGCAAGCCTCGAACTCAGCAATCCTCCTGCCTCTGCCTCCCGAGTGCTGGGATTACAGGCGTGAGCCACCACGCCTGGCTACTCAGAGCAATTTTAAGAGGAATTAGGTATCCAGTGATGGTGGAGAATGATTATTGTGGATGTGATGATGTAATGATTTTATTTTTAATTTTTTTAATTGAATTCTTTATTGGTACAATTTACATACATCTCACAATCACACGTAACATTGGGGAATTTGTACCAATATATGACACAAGTTAATTCTCATTTTTACCCATATCCCCACCCACCCACACCTCTCCACCCCCTATATACATGCTCTTTTATTTTCTTTCAGAATCATATTTATTCCTTCCCCTCATTATATCACCACACCAAATTTCCCTTGGAAATTTCCCATTCTACAAAGACCATCATACTTTCTAGAGCTCATTTGCATCTACAGGTGCTCATATCAATGAGAAGATCTGGTATTTGCCTATTTGTGATCTATTGATTTCACTCATTAGCGTGTCCTCCAGGTGTATCCATTTGCACATAAATGAACCAATCTTGTCATTCTTTATGGCAGAGTAGTACTCCATTTTATAAAAAACCATCCCCCTGCTTGTAATAATTTTATTTTTATTCTAATTTGTTAAAAGCATTCTAAAATTCAGTTAAAATCTATAGGGTGTATTATTGTTAAATATTTTGGGGCAAAGAAAGAAAGCAAAATAAGGATGGCACATTGGGGAAGCCACATATGGGGCACACAAGAGTTGTCATGGTCTTTGTGTTTTGGAAATTCTCATTTTTTTTTTTTTTTAAATAAGAGAAGACAAGTTAATTGTCTTTGGACAGTAAATGGTGCTTTTACGAGAGAGGAACAATGACATGGAAGAAATTTTACAATCAGTTTTTAAATTGTTCAAAGGTTCTGTATTCATGGCTTCAGGAATTTCCTGTTGTAAGACCTTTCTGCAAGTCACTGAACCTGCCCAGACTGCAGAGTCATCTATATCTTATACAGTGTTAGGTGAAATTAAACGTAGCAGTGCCTGGCCTGTAGGACGAGTTGAATAAATCTCAGCTGTCCTTTATTTCCATTAATTTTGTCTTTCCTTTATTCTTTCTTCACCCACATGAATACAAAGCTGCAGAAAGGCCAGAGAGATAGTTGCTCTTGGATGTTAGTTTATAATGCCTCCACCCCACCCCTTCCACCTACATATCCTCACTGGTCATCTGTTCTGGCATTTCCTCCATGATTGGTGGTAGGAAGGTAAGTTTCCTTGGGTACCACAGAAAAGTAAAAGCTTTTAAGAGTAGTTCTTGTTAGCACAGATTGGCAGAGAATTAGAGGAAAGAAACATGTTGGCTTCAATATTCACATTGATAACAAGGATCCTTTTTCTTTCATCATTTTTTTTTATCCTGCAGAAAAGAGACAGATGCAAATGAGCTCCATTTCACTATAACAATATTTCTTATATTGGCATAAAAATAGGTTTTGGATTTTATGATAATTTTAAGGGTTTTTCCCCAGAAAGAGGTGAAATAATTCAGTATAGCAGTGATCTTACTAAGTTGCCCAAGGTGGACATGAACTTGTTATTTTCCAGCCTCAACCTTCCAGCGTTCACCACCATGCCCCACTTTAAAAATAAAACTATTATCTAATCCCCAAAGTCTGAGACATAGTAATCCTCAAAAATAAAAATAAAAGTATGAAAATTATTTATTGTATCAGAGTTTGCTAAAGGAACAGATTTAATATCTTTAATATTATATATATGTAAATAATCTATGAAGGATATACAACGTAGGCTTACAATGGCCACCTGTAGAGTCCAGGTAGAATACAAAAGGGCCGAGCAGATGCTGCAGTGACAGAGGATCCAATTAAAAGTTCAAGTCCTAGAGCTGATTGCTGATTGCTGCTGGATCCAGGAAGCTGAAGGCTCTGTGTTCATAGGCAGAAGAGTGCCCTAGAAGGCTCAAGAATGTGCTGGGAAAACATTGTGAGATCCGTGTTCCCACCGTGATGACAGTGAAGCTCCTCTTCCAAAGAAGCATAAAGGGAGACTTCTTTTTATTTCTTTCCTGTGGTTGGTATCTCCACAATCATGGTGTATCTTCCCTTGAGTAATTTCATCATCCAGATTCATCCGCAACTGCTGTACTAGGCATTTCTTTCTTAAGTTGACAGGACAATTAACTATCAATATTATTAGTCTTAATGTGTCCTGTGTATTTCAGTTATCCTGCAACTTTCTTTTTCTGAGTATTTAGATATCTTTTCCTGTAGGTCCTAGACATTTATCAGTATCATGCCCCTTTGGATATTAATGATAATTACTCCAAATATGGAATTTTAAGCAACTGAAAAATCAAACTTTTATCTATTTATAACTTTTTCCACTTTACGTATTTTTTTCCTTGACTTTGATCAAACATTTCTATTGGTGAACTTTTTTTTTTTTTTTTTTGAGACAGGGTCTCGCTTTGTAGTTCAGGCTGGCTCTGAGCTCACTATGTAGTCCAGGCAAGCCCCAAACTCAGCAATCCTCCTGCCTCTGCCTCCCGAGTGTTGGGATTACAGGCATGAGCCACCACACCCTGCCCTGTGGTATGTGGTATTGATGACTGGTGGGCATGAGTCTCCACGCCCAGCATTGTATGTAGTTACCAAGATCGAACTCAGGACCTTGCGCTTGTGAGGCAGGCACTGGAATCACTGAGCTAATCCTCTGGCCCTATTGGTGAACTTTTTGAGGAGGGAGATTCCAGGCAGGTCTGTAAAAAGGGAGTGCAAAGTTTAGTGAGTATTTGAAGAAAATGTATTAAGTGGATGAAAAAATTTAACATCTTATTTACTTTTTAATACTAGGGATTGAACTTGAGATCTTGTGCTTATGAGGCAGGCATGGGAACCACTGAGGTAAATCCCTGGCCCTAAAAATGTTTATGTCTATTATACCTTCATCCAACATAGCTGTTTAAATCATGTCCTTTAAATGCTTAGGTATTTTTTTTTATATATAAAGAGACAAACTGAGGACTTTCAGGGGATTATTTCATAATTATTCTATGTCTCTTGCATTTTTAATTTCTCTTTCTATATCTATTTGTTTATATTATGCTTTGATCTTCCTGTTTTGAGAGAAAAAAATAACTTCTTGTTTATCAGTACACCTCTTTGAAAAACAATAGTGGTGATAATATTATGTATAGGAATGATAGCTACCCTGTTTTTGAACTCTTCACTTTCTAGGGGCTCTGGCTAATAAAAGTAACTACTCTGCATGCACTGTTGGCTGTGTGCCAAGTGCTGTTTGTTTGAAGTGCCTTTATAGGTAACTTCAGTCTCCACAAGAACTGTGAAAGTTGATACTGTTCCTCCATTTACTGATGAGAGAACTGAGGCACAGGAAGTTAAGTAACTTGTCTAACATAATACACTTAGAAAATGGCTAAGTGGTGTTTAGACCTAAGAGGCCTAGGTCTGTCATCCCTTGACAACCATGATTTTATTGTAGACTGTGAGTCTACAGTGTGTTCTATATTATTCCCATAGAACATATAAACAAAATATCAGAGAAGATAAAGCAACTTCTGTATAGTGACATAGATAGCAATAGAATTTAACCAAGGTCTGGCTCTTGGTGAAACCTACAATCTCCACTGTAGATACCTTACCTTCTTCTTACTCCTTAATCTTTTATAGTCTAGTTCCTAAAATTGTTGAAATTAACAACTTTTTAAGTGAACTTTAATTTTCTTTTAGCTATTTACTTTGTCATAGTTTCAAACTTAATAGAAAAGTTGCAAGAATGGTTTAAAAAATTTCTACATACATTTCATCTGGATTTTCTCAATGTTACAATTTTATTCCTGCTACCATCTCTCATATATACATATCTTTTTTTTTTCTCTTAACTTCAGTTTTGGATGTGTTGTCCCCTGTGTATTAAAATATTTAGTTCCTTAAAAATAAGGACATTGACTTTCCATTAAACAGTTACATAGAACATAGGGCCATTATTGAAGTTAGCACTGATATCATAGTAAGCTTCAGACTTTACCCAGATTTCCCCAGTTACTTAAATAATGTGCTTTATTGTGAAAGAAAAGCTCAGATAATATATTTTGTTCATTTGTTACATCTTTTTATTATACATTACTGGGGAGGTTATTAAAATAAAAGTTTTTTTTGTTGTTTTTTTGTGTTTCATATTGACTTTTGAACAACATGGGCTATTTTTTATGATGTTCCTCAATTTAATTTATCTGATACTTTCTCATGATTGCATACAGCTTACAGACTTTTGGCAGGAGTACTACAGATATTAGTGCATCATATTGTGACACGTGTCTGTCTGTTTTGTTACTAGTGATTTCTTGCCAAAAGTTATGTAGCCCAAGTATTTTTTTATAATCAATGCATATCATATAAGACTTTAAAATAATGTAGCTGCTACCTATTACTCATAAACTTATATTCACTAGTTTTTGTATCTTTTAGTGATTCTTAAGTCAGTTATAATTCCCAAATGTTGATTTTCAAATTTCATCATTCTTCTATGTTTATTAGTTTTTTTTCCTAGTGAAAAGGACTCTTCTTTCTCCCAGCTTTTGTTTTTTTTATATAACAAGTACTTAATGGACTCTCATCAACCCTTTACTGTTCTTATTTATTATAATGCTCCTAATGTCCCAAGTTTCCAGCGGAAGGTGCTTCATGATAACTCCTGTGTCCTTCTGTTATATTTTTGAATGTTATCTTATACAGGATATTCTAATTTTATTCTTAGTTGTACTTTCCCTGCCTCAGTGCTATAACCAACCATTTTCTTGGCACCCTGATTTGTTTTAGTGTAGAGTCATTTAAAGTCAATGTCTGGTTGCAAATCATTGTTTGGCCCTGGCTAACCTATCCTATCGACAAATAGATCTAGTATATCTGTTATTTTTAATCCCATTTATATTTATTTAAAAACATGAGTTTATACTGATTCTTCTAATCCTTACCCAGAAAAATAAGGATATTGGAGTAAGGCTTACTTCCAGGAATGGGTTTGGGAGTATTGCTACTCTTTCAATTTCATTAAAGTTTAAGGGGTAGTGGCATTAGATCTCTACATTTCTTGTACATTTCAGCAGTGAATCTGTCAGGACCTGGGCTTTTCTTTGTTGGTAGGTTTTAATTATATCTTCAATTTCATGGACTACGATTGGGTTATTTATAATCTTTATATATCTTATTGATTTAGCCTTGGTAATTCATATGTATCTAGGTATCTTTACACTTTTTTTCTGTTTTCCATCTTTTTCTTTTTTTTGAGACAGGGTCTCGCTTCGTAGTTCAGGCTGGCTCTGAGCTCACTGCACAGCCCAGGCAAGCCTTGAACTCAGCAATCCTCCTGCCTCTGCCTCCCAAGTGCTGGAATTACAGGCGTGAGCCACCACGCCTGTCCTGTTTTCCATCTTATTAGGATACATGTTCTCAAAATAGGTATTGATAATCTTCTCAGTTTCTGCCAGATCCATTGTGATTTCACTCTTTACATTCTTACTTGTATGGATTTGTGTCTTCTTTCATTTTTCTGAAAAACTTAGCTAAGAGTTGGTTAATTTTATTTAATCTTTCAAAGAACTATTCAATTCACTGATTTGTTGTATTGTTTTTTAATTGCATTAATTTCTGCTCTAATCTTTATAATTTCCTCTCTTCTATGAGCTTTGGGCTTGACTCATACTCTTTTTTTTTAACTTGCTCTTTATCATGAAGCTTCACGTATATCATTAGGTTATTTATTTTAGCTCTTTCTATTTTTCTGATGGGGCAATTTGCTGCTGTAATTTTCTTCAAGAAAATCTTAAGTTTGGTGGTCATGAATTTCATTGCTTTCCTTAAGTTTTGGTATATGGTATTGGGATTATTTTTTACTTGTAGAAACTAATTTCTTCTTTAATTTCATCTGTGGCTCACTGGTTGTTCAGGAGGGTGTTATTTAATTTCCATGTATTTATGCAGTTTTTGTGGATTCTTTTGCCATTGATTTCCAATTTGATTGCAATATGGTCTGATAATATACATGGGGTAAATTTCAATTGCTTTGCATTTAACTTAAGCTTGTATGATGAGCTAGTATGCAATCTATTTTGGAGAATGTCCCGTGTGCAGCTGAGAAGAATGTATATTTTGTCGTGGGATGGAATACTTTGAAGACCTCTACTAAGTCCATTTGTTCAAAACTTTGGTTTGGTTCTGATACTTCTTTGTTGATTTTTTGTTTGTCTGTTTGTGAAGTCCCCTATTATATTAGTAATAGTGTTTGATTTTTCATGTCCATTTATATTTGTTTATATAGTTGGGTTCACTCATATTTGATATAAATATATTTATGATTGTTATCTCTCTCTGGATTGTTCCAAAGAGAGTTTTTGCCTCTCTTGATCAGTCTTGGCTTGAAATCCACTTTTTCTGCAAACAGAATAGCTGCCCCTGCATTTTTTCCAGGTTCTTGTTAAATGGAGTATGTTTTCCATCTTTTGACGTTCAGTCTGTGAATTTCTTTTACTTTCCTCAGCTACTCATTACTCATTCTGCAAAATAGACCACATGTTAGTTCATAGAACATGTTTAAGTAAATGCAAAGGAGTTGAAGTTATACATTGTATATTGTCAGACCATAGTGTCTTGAAATTGGAGCTGAAAGGGAAAAGAAATTCCAAGATCCTTACAAACACAGAAATTGAACAGTACTCCACTGAACAGCCAGTGGGTCACAGAAGAAATTAAACAAGAAGTTAAACAGTTTTTAGGATTAATTAATAATCCCACTGTATCATACAGGAATTTGTGGGACACAATCTGAAACCAACTCCATGAGAGAAATTCACAGTAGTGAATGCTTATACCAGGAAAATGGAGCAAGTTCAAATAATCTAATGCTGAACCTAAAGCTACTAGAAAAAAAGGAGCAAAAACAAACACAAAGCTTGTACTAGGGAGGAAATTATAATGATCAGAGCAAAAATTAATGCAATGGAAACTAAGAGACTGATACAAAAGATCAACAAATTGAAGAGTTGTTGTTTTAGAAGGATAAACAAAATTGACAGACCCTTAGCCAACCTTACCAGAGGGAGGAAAAGACTCAAGTCCATGCTATTAAGAATGGAAAGGGGAAATCACCACATCTGCCTGAAATTCAGAGGATAATAAACACCTACTTCGAAAATTTGTACTCCAATATGATATATAACAGATAAAAACGGATAGATTTCTGGACACATATGAACTTCCAAAGTTGAATGAAGATATAAAAATGTTAAACAACCTGTTACCAACCTGTGAAATTGAAAATGTAATAAACCTATAAACAAAGAAAAGCCCTGGTCCTGATGGTATTACTGCTGAATTCTACAAAACTTTTAAAGAAGCGTTAACACCACTACTTCTCAAACTTCAATGAAATCAAAAGGAAAGCAGTGCTCCCAAATTCATTCCTGGATACAATCATTACATTGATTCCAAAAGGAGAAAAAGACCCAACCAAAAATAGAACTACAGGCCAATCTCCCCATTGAACTTTGATGCAAAAATCCGGAATGAGATACTGGCAAACAGAATACGAAGAATCATCAAGAAGATTATACACCCTGGCCAAGTTGGATTCATCTCAGGAATGCAAGGATGCTTCAACATATGTAAATCAATAAGCATAATACACTACTAACAGACTCAAGGACAAAAACCCTATGGTCATCTGAATAAATGCAGAAAAAAATTCAACAAAATCCAATACCCATTTATGATCAGAACCCTATGGAAAATTGGTATAGGTGGACTTTGTCTCAACCCAATAAAAGCTATTTACAAAAAACCAACAACCACCATTATTCTAAATGGTCAAAAACTGAAACTTCACACCAAGATCAGGAACAAATCAAGGATGTCCACTATCATCACTCCTGTTCAATATGTTGGGAATATTACCCACAGCAATTAGACAAGAGCAAGAAGTAAAAAAAAAAAAAAAAAAAGGAAATGACATGAAACTGTCAATATTTGCTGGTGACATAATACTCTATATAGAAAGAAAAGACTGCTAGACTTAATTGGCAATTATAGTAGCATAACGGGATGCAAAGTCAGTGTTCAAAAATCAATAGCCTTTTTGTACATAAATAACAGGTTCACTGGAAGAGAAATTGGGGAGTCAACTCATTTCACAATAGTATCCAAAAAAATAGGAATCGATCTAACAAAGGAGGTGAAAGACCTTTAGTGTGAAAACTGTAGCACTCTGTAAAAGGAGATTAAAGAGGATATCAGAAAATGAAAAAATATCCCTTGTTCTTGAGTAGGAAGAACCAATATCGTCAAGATGGGTATACTCCCTCAAGAATTGAATAGATTCAATGCAATCCCAATTGAAATTCCAACAGCATATTTCACACATCTAGAGAAAATGATCAAAAAACTCATCTGGAACCACAAGAGAAATCGAGTAGTGAAAGCAGTTGTAGGCATCATGGAAATGGCAGGAGTATCCTGATTCCCCAACTTGAAATTATACTACAAAGCCACTGTGAAAAGAAATGTATGGTACTGGCAAAATAGCAAACCCAAAGATCAGTGAAAAAGATTAGGTCAAAAACAACACCAGATACAGTAAGCCAGTTCGTCTTTGACAAAGGAGCCAAATATCCTCAATGGAGGAAAGATAGCCTCTAACAAATGGTGCTGGGAAAACTGAGCTTTAACCTGCCAACAACTAAAAGTAGACCTATCTCTTCTTTCACTATGTGTTATACTAAAAGTGGATTAGAGATTTAAACATTAAAACAGAAACATGAAACCTTCTGCAAAACAGGTTAGGTAGAATTCTTGGAGACATTGGCTTCAGGAAAGACTTTATAAACAAAACCTCTATAGCACTAGAACTAGCAGAAGGAATCAACAAATAGGATTGTACTATAAAACTTCTGCACAGCAAAAGAAACCACTGGCAGAGCAAAGGCACCATCAACAATGTGTGAAAAATTTTTTAACAGCTAATCTCTAGAATATATAAACTTAAGTCACCCTCCTAATTTAAAGACTCACTTCAAAAATGGGTGTCTAAATGAACAGACGCTTTTCAGAGGAAGAAGTAAAAACAGCAAAGAAGCATATGAAGAAATGCTCAACATCCCTGGTCATTCGAGAGATGCAGATGAAAACAACCCACTGTTTGTGGGAATGTAGACTGGTATAACCACTATGGAGTTTCCTCAAAAAACCAGGATTAGAGGTCCCTTTTGATTCTGCTATTTCCCTGCTAGGTATATATACAAAAGAATTAAAAGATTCATATCACATATGTGCACACATATTTGTAGCAGCTCAGTTTGTGATAGCTAAATCTTAGAGACAGCCCACTTGCCCATCACATGAAGAACAGATAAAGAAGATACAGTTTTTCTATAAAATGGAGTATTGCTCTACCATAAAGAATGACAAGTTTGAGTCATTTATAGTCAAATGGATGTTCTTTGAGGACCTGCTCATAGGTGAAATAAACAGATCACAGATGAGTAAATACCATATCTTTTCTATGGTATGAGAATCTGAAGATCTAAATGAGTTCTAGAATGTCTAATAGATATTGTGAAATAGAAAAATATTCAGAGGAAAAGGTAGGTAGGGGTAAGTAACAAGGGAAAAGAAAAAATGCAAGGGTAAAAAAGGAAAAAGCTTTTCTATAGGGCATGAGGGTTGTTGGGTGGGTAGGGGAATGGGAAAAATGAGAAGTTGTATAATATACTGGTACAAATTCTTATTGTTAATGAGATCGTGATGTGTGTATAAAATGTATCAATGATTCAAATCTTAAAAAAATTATTGAGGGATAGAGGAATTTTCCTATTGTGCTGCCAAGACTGATCTTGACCTCCTGGGTTCAAGCAATCCTTTTGCCTCTGTCTCCTGAGTAACTCGGACTGTACGCATGTGTCATGGCACCCATTTCTCCATTGAGATCATTTTCTTATTTATATGTACTTGTTTTGTAGATATCCAAGTTACAGGTTCTTTTTAGATATATACATCACAAACATCTTTGTTCTTTCTGTAGATTTCCATTTTACTACCTTAATGGTGTATTTTGATAAACATATATTTTTTTTTTTTGAGACAGGGTCTTGCTTTGTAGTTCAGGCTGGCTCTGAGCTCACTATGTAGCCCAGGCAAGCCTCGAACTCAGCAATCCTCCTGTCTCTGCCTCCCGAGTTCTGGGATTACAGGTGTGAGCCACGGTGTCCAGCACTGTGGTATTCGGTATTGATTGTTGGTGGGCGTGAGTCTCCACACCCAGCATTGTATGTGGTTTCCAGGGATCGAACTCAGGACCTTGCGCTTGCGAGGCAGGCGCTGGAACCACTGAGCTAACCCTCTGGCCCAAATAGATATTATTTTAATGCATTCAGTTTTATAGTTAACAATTTCTGTGTTGTTTAACAGACTGTTCCCCATTCCTAGGTCATGAAGATTTTCTCAGTTTTCCTTTTAAAGCCATATTATGTTCCTTTCTGCAGATAATATTCTCAATCCTTCTAGAATTGACTGTTAGGTATAATATGTAACTTAGAGTCAGTGTCAAGTTCATATGGTTGTTTTTCGTTTTAAGATATTCAAATACTATATGGTTACTTTGTTCATATTTGTGTGTATGCATGTGTTCTTGTGTATATCCTGGGGGAAAATCCATGCCTTTAAAGGGCCTACCTGATTAGGTAAGTACTACTCATAAACATCTTCCTTTTGCTCTATAGCAAATATTTGCTCTAAAGCAAATATTTAAAAATTTTAAAAAGGTATTCTGCTTAAAAAAAACCTTAAAAACAAAAGATGACATAGGGGCTGGAGGGTTAGCTCAGTGGTTCCGGCACCTGCCTGGCAAACTGCAAGGCCCTGAGTTCGATCCCTGGTAACCACATACAATGCTGGGCATGGAGACTCACGCCCACCAGCAATCAACCAGCAATTAGCACCACATACCACAGTGCTGGGCGTGGTGGCTCACACCCACCAACAATCAGTGCCACATACCACAGTGCTCAGTGTAGTGGCTAGTGCCTGTAATCTCAGCACTCAGGAGGCAGAGGCAGGAGAATTGCTGAGTTTGAGGCTTGCCTGGGGTACATAGTGAGCTCAGGGCCAGCCTGGACTACAAAGTGAGACTGTCTCACCAAAAAAAAAAGCAATAAACACTGTTGCTGTATTCATTTATCAGATGGAAAAAGCTGAGGCAGAGGGAGAGATACTGTATAAATTGTTACTGGTAACTTTCTCTATGTCATAGAATTATCTAAGAGTGATTATCATCTTTCTCTTTATATTCTAATTTTCTGTAAAGTTTATAGATTTTAAAATGCATTTTAAGCAGGGAAAAGTAGAAACAAACCTGCCTTAAAGTAAAAACTCACTATATATTTATGGTAGTAGGTTAAAGGAGTGAAACTTTTGGAATGCAAGAGAATTGTATAACTTCATAGAAGAGAATCTAGCCTCAAGTTTGTTATATCTCTAATGTATGGGAAAATTGGAAACTTAAATTTCCATGGTGAGGGAATAATTGCCTAAACTACACTTTATCTGCTTGCATGAATTATTTTAGAGCATTTGGTTCTAGCTCCTACTACGTTTTCCTGGACCCTAAGTCCACCCCCTTTGGTACTTTCATGGAATCCTTAGCCACTTCTCTCAGCTTTCTGATTCATTGCTGTTTGAGCTTCCTTTGTACCAAGACCCACTCCATGAAAGTGGTATCTATTCCCATTGAGAGTTTTATAGTTTTTTCTTAAGTCAAGAGACACTTTTTCTCTCAGCAAATTGTGAACAGGTCATCTCAGTTCTCACAATTTGCTCTGTTCCCCAAAGATTCCAGGAACCCTTGGATGCTGGCTTGGTTGCACCTCATGACTACTCTGAATAATGGTTCTGTGAACAATTGCGTACAGTTAGCTCTCTGTATTTGCAATTCTTTAACTGCCAATTCAAAGAAATAATGAATAGAAAATACAAAAGAATACAAAAAATATAATAATGAATAGAAAATACAAATACATTGTCCCTAGATAATGTAACAACTATATACATGGGCACTTATATTGTATAAGGTCTTATCTGGACATAGAAAGTATACAAGACAATGCTTTGCCATAAATTACATCCTAATACACATTATTTTGTGTAAAGGTCTTAACTTTGGTATCTTTGGTGGAGGATGAGCCTGGAACCAATCCCCATGGATACCAAAGGACTATATATATTTGTATGTGGGCTTACGTTTGCATTTTTCCTGGATATATACCTAGGAGGGGAATTTCTGAGCCATGTGCTGTATTTCACCTTTTAAAGAATTGTGATACTATTTTCCAAAGTGGCTGTGCATCTTAGAACCTTCCCCCTTTGTCAATACTTATTTTGTTTTAATTCTAAAAATCTTAGTGGTTTTGAAGTGGTAGCATTTGTTGTAGATTTGCATTACATTTCCCTCATGACCAATGATTTTTTTAAACTTTTTCTTCCAAAGCATTGATTCCATTTCTAAACCGGTTTTTATGGTGACTAAGATACATGATTTACTTGTATATTTGTAATTTTCTGTATGTATCTATAAAGTATTTTAAAATCCTCTGCTTTTCATCATAAATCTCAAGGGATTTTTAGGTAGTACTAAGAACAATCAGAGCCAACAGCATTTAAATAAATACTCTATGTTGATTTAGAAATAACTGTGAAGGACCAACCTGTGGATCTGGAATTAAAGAATCAGGTATAGTTTTCCAGAGTAGAGATAAATATTTTTCTTCCTTCAAAAGATTTGCCAGGGGTTTGAAATACTTGGGTATGGTGACATGTGTGATTGAAGGAAGAGCTAAGGGAGAGGGACAGTCATCTTGGCTGCAAGTAACAGTAAGGAAATGAATTTCTTGTTATAGATTAGACTCGAAAACACCTAGAAAGTTAGTAGTTCTAATTTTTTTTTTTTTTTTTTTTGAGACAGGGCTTTGTAGTTCAGGCTGGCCTGAGCTCACTGTGTAGCCCAGTTAAGCCTGGAACTCAGCAATCCTCCTGCCTCTGCCTCCCGAGTGCTGGGATTACAGGAGTGAGCCACCATGCCCAGCATTATATGTGGTTACTGGGAATCAAACTTAGGACCTTGCGCGCTTGCAAGGCAGGCGCCGAAACCGCTGAGCTAAATCTCCGGCCTAGCAGTTATTATTTTCTTTGTAAAATTAATGTTGTCCATGCTTAGCACTGCCATTTGAGTTTCACATAACAAAAATAGTATTAAAAATGTTTTGTTAATGTTGTCCATGCTTACAACTGCCATTTGAGTTTCACATAACAAAAGTAGTATAAAAAATGGTTTTTTGGGGCCGGAGGGTTAGCTTGGTGGTTCCCGCACCTGCCTCCGCAAGCACAAGGTCCTGAGTTCGACCCCAGTAACCACTTACAATGCTGGGCGTGGAGACTCACGCCCACCAACAATCAATACCACATACCACAGTGCCAAGCGTGGTGGCTCACGCCTGTAATCCCAGCACTCAGGAGGCAGAGACAGGAAGATTGCTGAGTTCGAAGCTTGCCTAGGCTACATAGTGAGCTCAGAGCCAGCTTGAACTACAAAGTGAGACCCTGTCTGGAAAAAAAAAAAAAAAGTTGTTGCTAGGTGTGGTGGCTCAGGCCTGCAATCCCAGCACTCGGGAGGCAGAGGCAGGAGGATTGCTGAGTTTGAGGCTTGCCTGAACTACAAATGAGACCTTGTCTTAAAAGAAAAGAAAAAAAAAAGTTTTGTTTCTGCCATGGATTGAATTTGTTAATATTTCATATGTCAAGATAATTGCAAATAAATGAGATGAAACTAGTGTCAATAGTCGAAACTTTCATGATTTTGCCCCAGTGAGAGATTTTTAAAAATATTCAAGTTTTAAGGTGTTTTGTTTTGAAATGTATTTTTGTCAAGGTATTTCTTTTTTTTCTTAAAGTACTTTTAAGTTAGATGTAATAGTTTTGAATTTTTAGTATTGATATACATACATTTCTTAACTTTTAAAATTTAAAAAAATTTTATTGGTACAATTTAGACATGAGGATCACATTCATCACAGGGAATTTATGCTTGTACATAATTATCTTCATTCCTCTTTCTTTTCCCATTCCTTTCCCCTCTTTCTGTCCTTATTTAAAAAACATTTCCATTTTTTTTCTTTTCTTGTTCTTTTTCCTTCCATCCTTCCTTTTCCCCCTCCCCCATCCCTAGATACCCCTTTGTTTTGAAGATTTTTTTCTTATTTTACGTTATATATTTTGGTCCATATTTATAGTTTCTTATACTGGAGAGACATTGCTGGATTTACTAATTTATTTTACTTTAAAAGTATATATTCAAGGTGTATCCATTTAGTCACAAATGTCTCAAGTTTATCCTTTATGTCTTAGTAGTATTCCGTTGTAGAGAAAAAATACATCTTTTTTATCCATTAATTGGTTGATGAGCATTTTAGCTCCTGAAAACTGTTGCAATAAACGTGGTTGCACATATATTGCTGTGATATGATGCTTTTAATTCTTTAAGGAAAAATACCGAGAAGAATAGCTGGGTCAAGTGGGAGCTCTAATCCTTGCTTTTTTTTTTTTTTTTTTTTTTTTTTTTTTTTTTTTTTTTTTTTTTTTTTTTTTTTTTTTTTTTTTTTTTTTTTTTTTTTTTTTTTTTTTTTTTTTTTTTTTTTTTTTTTTTTTTTTTTTTTTGAGACAGGGTCTCGCTTTGTAGTTCAGGCTGGCCCTGAGCCCACTATGTAGCCCAGGCAAGCCTCAAACTCAGCAATCCTCCTGTCTCTGCCTCCTCTAATCCTTGCTTTTGAAGAATCTGTATACAGATTCCCACTGTGGTTGCACCAGTCTGCACTCTCACCGTCAGTGGAGATGGGTTCCTTTTTGCTTACATCCTTGCTAGCATTTGATATTGGTTGATTTCTTTTTCTTTTCTTTTCTTTTCTTTTCTTTTCTTTTCTTTTCTTTTCTTTTCTTTTCTTTTCTTTTCTTTTCTCTTTTCTTTTCTCTTTTCTGTTCTTTTCTGTTCTTTTCTGTTCTTTTCTGCCAATTCAAAGAAATAATGAATAGAAAACATAAAAAAATGAGCTGACTGTCCCTAAACAATGTAACAACTATATACATGGTGCTTATATTGCATTAGGTTTTACCTGAAGATAGAAAGTATATAAGAGGATGATTTGCTATAAATTACATTCTAATACATATTATTTTGTAAAAAGAGTTTTCTTTTCTTTTTCTTTTTCTTTTTCTTTTTCTTTTTTTCTTTTTGAGACAGGGTCTTACTTTGTAGTTCAGACTGGCCCTGAGCTCACTATGCAGCCTAGGCAAGCCTCAAAGTCAGCAATCCTCCTGCCTCTGTCTCAGGTGCTGGGATTACAGGTGTGAGCCACCATGCCTACCACTGTGGTGTATGGTACTGATTGCCGGTGGGTGTGAGCCCTGGGGAGCAAACTCAGGATGTTGTCTTTGCTAGGCAGACACACCAGAACCACTGAGCTAAATCCCCGGCCCCTGGTTGATTTCTTGATAATAGTCATTTCTTCTGGAGTGAAATTGCATCTTAGTGTTGTTTTAATTTGACTTTTACAAATTATTGGTGATGTTGAACATTTTTTCATATATTTATTTGCTGTCTTTCCTTCTTTATTTTTCATGGGATTAGAGTTTTGTTTAAAGTCTTTGCCTTATCTAAGAGGTGTCTATTCATTTAAAATGCCTATTTAAGAATTGCCTAAACTGGTACAAATTCCCAATATTGAGTGTGATCATGATGTGTCTATACAATGTACCAATAAAGATAAAAATTAATTTTTTAAAAAAAGAATTGCATCTTAAATTTGGGACACCTGCGTCCCATGATTTAGCTCAGTTGTTCCAGTGTCCGCCTTTCAAGTGCAAGGTCCCCAGTTCGATCCCCACTAACTACATACAACAATGCAGGGAGTGGTGATTCATGCCTACTAGCAATCAGTACCACACACCACAATGCTGGGTATGGTGGCTCATGTCTGTAATCCCAGCACTCAGGAGGCAGAGGCGGGAGGATTCCTGTGAGTTTGAGGCTTGCCTGGGCTACATAGTGAGCTCAGGGCCAGCCTGAACTACAAAGCAAGACCTTGTCTCAAAAAAGAAAATAAATTTAATGGGGGTTCTGCTTTTTTTCAATTCTTTATGTGTCTTAGATATTAGTCATTTCTCTGGCTACAAATTTTTCCCACCCTGTGGGTCATCTCTTCACCCTAATGGTGATTTCTTTTGCTGTGCAAAAGCTCTTTAAGTAGTGTGAGATCCAAGTTGTTGATTCTTTGTGTTATTTTCCATGGGATTAGAATTTTGTTTGTGAAGTCTTTGCCTTATACCTAAGTCCTCAAGAGTTCTACCTATTCTCTGTGCCATCAGATTTAGTGTTTCTGTTTTAATATTTAGATCTTTCATCCATCTTGATTTTACTTTAGTATATGTAACAGACAGGGCTCTAGTTTTAGTCTTTGGCATGTAGGAAGTCAGCTTTTTCAGCACCACTTATTTACAAGGCTGACAGTCTTCTAGTGAATGTGTTTGGCCCCTTTGTCTAAGTTAATGTGGCTGAGTATGTTTGGGTTTGTTTTTGCATCTTCTGGTGTGTTCCATTGATCCTCAGATCCTTTTTTTCTTTGTTAGTACTATGCTGTTTTATCATAGTAGCTCTATAGTATACATTCAAGTTAGAGATTATGATGGCAGTGGCTTGCCTTTGTTGTCTAGAATTGCCTTTGCTATTCTAGGTCTCTTCTAGTTCCAAAGGAAGTTTAAGATTGTTTTCTCTAATTATGTGCGATATGCTGTTGGAATTTTCACTGGGATTATCTACTTATGTAAAAATTTTGGAAGTATGGCTATTTTCACTGTATTTGTTCTTCCTACCCAAGAAAAAGGAGTGTCTTCTCATTTTGTGATATCTTCTTATATGTCCCTTTTCAGACTGCTGTAGTTTTCAAAGTAGAGAGAGGTTAAAGACACTTTTGTATGGTGTATTGTGTTTTTAAAATATTAACTTTTTAATTTGTACCTAACAGTGTTTTAAAAATGTAGTGAATATCTTACCTTTTTTTTTTTTTGCTTTTGAGACAGGGTCTCGCTTTGTAGTTCAGGCTGGCCCTGAGCTCACTATGGCGCCCAGGCAAGCCGCTGTGAACTCAGCAATCCTCCTGTCTCTGCCTCCCGAGTGCTGGGATTACAGGCGTGAGCCACCATGTCCGGCATTGTGGTATGCGGTGTTGATTGTTGGTGGGCGTGTCTCCATGCCCAGCATTACATGTGGTTACCAGGAATTGAACTCAGGACCTTGCACGTGCGAGGCAGGCACCGGAACCACTGAGCTAACCCTCCGGCCCTATCTTATCTATTTTTTAAAATGAGTTTTTTTTTTTCATTTTACTGTGTAGCATCCCTTATTACGTTTTTAGATTAGTTTTTGATTGTTGTTTTTTTTGATTGATGTGTGCTAAAAGTTTTATGTGATAATCTAACGGTCACACTAACACTTCTAAATTTTTAAATGAGCGGGTTGAAGAGATTTAGTTTAGTGATCTTATTAGAGAAAAAAGTAAAACAGGGCACTGTTTGTTTGATTAAAAAGTCTGCTTAGCCACTGTGAGTTAAAAATATAAAGTAATATGCTTCAGCACTGTGAGTTAAAGGTAAAGGAATGTAAACATCTGTTTCCTTGCTATCTCCCTAACCCTTTGAAGTTGATAGCTATCAGTTTGTCATAACTGCTTGCTTTTTTAAATGACATCCTAACCTTGAGCCATTTAGCAAAAATTTACTCCTTTGTGAATGCTTTTCCAATCAAACCAGATCATCAGAGAATGAATTTGTGACTAAAATAAGGAGTGGAACTGGAGTTGGGGGCTGAATGTTCAGCTTGACTTTTTGGTGTGGTTCAACCTGCATTCTTTAATTAAAATTCCTTTTTTTTTGTTTTTCCCCAATTTTGTGTCTCTGTGTGTTCTTTCTCAAATTCCCACAACAGTCCCAGTGCCTGGCTCATAAGTGCAAGATCCTGAGTTTGATCATCAGTACATAAACAGTACACAAAACAGAAAACATTTTAAATGAGCACAGTTCTCCACTAGATGTGCCATGTATTATCTATGTCTTTTGTTAGGGGAGAGATTTTGGTTAAAGACCTTTTCTTTGTAAGATATGTTAGGCCAGTCTGAATACTCTGCAGAAATTACCAGCCTGTGGAACAAAAATGTCTAAAACACAATATGTAGAATAGAATATCATTTTCCTCTGTTATTCTATCAATAGATAGTCCTGTGATTATTCTCTGGTAGCACTAACAGGTTTTCCTGCTTTTCATAAAATTTCTGATAAAATTACCATGTATACATAAGATTACTTAATAATTGAGAATAATAGTCTGGAGAATTAGATCTTGAAAAAAAACTGGATGAAATTTTATGAATAGAATTGAACATTTTGGAATTTGTTTTTTTATCTTAACTGACAACTAACCTTAGTACTCATTTTCTAAAAAAATTGGCAAATTTTAGGTGCATTTATGTAAAACTTGAAATATAAAGTTTAAAATAAGTAATAGGTGGGAAAAAAGCTTTTTTTAAATTCCTGCTAAATTTAACAGTTCTTGTATATACTGATTGGAATTATTGATTCAAATATGACTTTATCCAATGGACTGGAAAGATTAGGGTCAATGTGTGCAAATAATTCTCTCAAGAAAATTAAAATACATTTTAAGTAGAACTGTGAGATGTTTAGATGATTTATGCCAAAAGACAAGTCAAAATATTTACTAGTTAAGGGATGAGACTGTTGATGCGATGTTGAAGGAAGAAGGTAGACAGTTGTTGCTGCTGTCTGATGGTCTCATGGGAAGCATCATAAACTCCATTCCTGGGGAAGGAAGGGGAAGGATATGAAAGAGAACTACTGTATCTTAATTTGAGCTATGGACTAGGTTGTTTAAATAACAAACATTTATTTCCCATAGTTATATAAGCTGGAAGACTGGAGACCAAGCCCCTCTTCTGCTTTACATCTGCTTGTTTTTCCCTTGTGTTCTCCCATGAGGCCCAGCAGAGAATAAGCAGCTCTGTGATTCTGTTCTTACAAGGACACAATCTTATCAGGAGAGCTCCACCCTCATGACTTAATTCTTCCCCAAAAGTCAAAACCCAAATATTATTGTAATAGAGTTTGCAGTATGAGAATATGGGAAGAACATATTCATTCCCCAACAAGAACATAGATTCTAAGAACGCAATATAGTTATCTGCATGATTTTCAAGTTGTTCAACTGATGAATGAGGGATTTGTAATAGACCTTTAGAAGTCTTTCTGTTGTGATGGCATCTAATTCTGTGACCTATTTTATCTCACAGAAAACAGTGACAGTGAATTCATTAATATATGATGAATACTCAATAAAAATTGTTTCAGTGTCTATTTCTTATACAAACTTTGTTGAAATGTAATTTATGTACCATAATATTTTCAAATAAATGTGTACAAATATCCTAAAATGTAGGTCAAGAAGCTTTATGCAATATCAAAAATTTTCATCATACCAAAAGATTCTTTGGTGCTCATTTGGAATCAGTTCTCCATCCCCAGCCCTAGAAACCCACTGATTTTCCCTCTTCTGTTTTATTGCCCTTTCTAGAACTATTGCATAAGTGGCTTCTTTTACTTAGCCTGGTATTTTTCAGGTTCATCCATGTTGTTGTATATATCAATCTTACTTTGTATTGTTGTGTAGCTCTCTTATGTATGCATATACACAACCACATTTTGTTTATCCATTAGCTGTTGAGAAAATCAGATTGTTTCAGTTTGAATCCGAAATGAATACTACTATGACCATTTGTATTATTTTCTGTTGACATGATTTCTTTCCTCTTGGGTGAGTACTAGTGAACTGCTGGCCTATATGTATGTTTATCCTCTTAGAAACTCCCAAACTTCTATAAATTTTTAATAGTACATGTTTATGATTTGTAATGAATATATTCATCATGAGATAGTGGGATATATGTCGAATATTGATCCTTTTACTTGCCCTTCCTTTCCCCTCCTAATCTAGATCCTTTTCCTGTCCATAGTCTATCCATTTTATACTCCTACTATAATATAAGTGCGTATTAAAAAAATAGTGAATAGAGGTTCTCATTTCTCTACATCCTCATGTGTGGTCGATATATTGTCAGTCTTTTTATACATTCTATGGGTATATCATGGTCTCTCACTGTAGTGTGTTTTTGTTGTTATTTTGTTTTGTTTTTTGTAGCAGACATCAAACTTAAGACATTGCACTTGCCAGGCAGGTGCAGTGCCACTGAGCTACATCCCTGACACTTCTCATTGTAGCTTTAATATCCTGTTCTCTTGTGATTATGGTATCATCACATTGTATCACTGTAATTTAAAGCATATTTTGGAATGATTTTGGTCAGAATTTGTTAGACAGATTATTAGCCATATAAGGAAATCCATTTTATAATTTATCTGTGAATCTCTTGCTTATTTTTTCTTTTTGCTTTTTTATCTTAGTGTAGTTAGATTCATACTAAGAATGTTATTTTTCACATATCTCTTAGACATGGAAAGATAGTAGAAGTTAGGCAATATGATCTGAAGTTCAAGGAAGAGGCTGTGGGTGGAAGTTTGAGTTATTAAAATGTGATAATCAGACAGAATTGAACAGAAATCTGACAGTTCTCAGAGGCAGAGTTGAGTAGATCAAAAGAAGTTTGAGTAATGCCGTGAGGCCAGGAATCAGGAACTTCTGAGAGAAGCATGTTAAGCATGTTGTGGTTACCTACCTGCATGAAATGCTTTTATGTTTTTTTTTTTAAATCTTCATTATTGTTTAAAAAAATACATGTTTTGCTAAAACCTGAAGTCTCTATAAAGTTAGTGATAGCTGTACTTTTGGAAAATTATCAACAGTTTTTTCCTCTGGAGTAATGTAACTTTTAATTATTAAACATCCTACTCATTATTTTTACTAATTTAATACCTGATTATATTCTTCTGATCTGTTACATATATTGCAAATATTATTGACTTTATAAGAGTCATGGCAAATATGCATCTTTCTCTCATTTCTAGGTAAATACTGTGGTCTGGGGTTACAAGTGAACCATTCAATTGAATCAGAAAACAATGAAATTACAGTGCTGTTCATGAGTGGAGACCATAATTCTGGACGAGGATTTTTTGCTGCATATTCAGTTATTAATAAAGAAGGTAATTATCATTTTATACAATAGCTTCTACATTTTATAGTGTTTGACAAAATGAAATTTGATTTTGTTTTGTTTTGAGACAGGGTCTTGCTTTGTAGTTCAGGGTGGCCCTGAGCTCAGTATGTAGCCCAGGCAAGCCTCAAACTCAGCAGTTTTCTTGCCTCTGCCTCCCAAATGCAGGGATTACAGGCTTGAGCCACCAGGCCCGGCATTGTGGTATGTGGTACTGATTGCTGTTGGGTGTGAGTCACCATACCCTGTATTGTTGAATGTGGTTACCAGGGATCGTACCAGAGACTTTGCACTTGGTAGTCAGGCACGGGAACCACTGAGCTAATTCTCCCACCCCAAAAAATGAAATATTTTTTCAGATCTGAAACTAGAATAGATAGAAAAACAGAATGGTTAGTAAAATAAATTCAAATCTGACAATTACATCAGTTTTAGAGTTCAAAAAGTAAGTTAAGTAATTTTTATAAAATGCCCATAAAACCTCCTTTTTCTTAGTAGAAAAAATACTAACTTTTTGCTTTTATAAGACTGGAACACAAACTATAAGAATTCTTAAAAATCTGTGAATTATTAAAAGGTACTATATCAATTTAAGATTTATTATCCACAGTTTACAGTTTTCATAGTTCTATATTAAATACTGTATTATCAGGCTTTTCAAAGAACAGGTCTTTATACCACCCAGAACACCCTGGCAACAGCTTAGACAATACTAAATAAACAGAAAGTTTTTCTGAATTGTTAATGTTTAGAATGGGGGGGGGTAAAATCAAAGCTATTGAATAAAATAGAATGTAAAATTTACCTGAATCAATAGGATGAAATGCAAGACCTGCATGCCTCTTGTGTTTTGGCAGGTGGGGCTTAAATTCATTCCCCTCTGCTACTCTGCTACTAGAGTACTATGCAGATCAAGTGTTGCTAGTACAAGGATATATCAAAACAGTGATTTAAAAGAGTAATCCATGATTGTTTTTATATTCAAAAATGAGTTAAATTGACCATTTAAAATTAGAAATTAACACTTATTGTATAAGTAAAACATTATCAAGATTCTTGGGTGTGAAAATGTTGAGCACTGGGAATAACTGAGGATGAAGTAAGCAGTTCTCTTCACTGGAGGTAGATTTGAAAAATAGATTTGAAAAAAATACCCTGTGTCTCATGAAAACATTGGGAACATGATGCCTGAATGGATGGATTTTTCTCTACGGTGCCAATCTCCTTTCCTCTAGTTTATAAACTGTGGAACCAGGTGTGAAAAATACTAACATCGTTTAGAGAGAATTAAGAATCAGCTGTCGTGGTGTATGCCTGTAATCCCAGCACTTGGCAGGGTGAGGCAGGAGGAGTTTGAGGGCAGCATAATGGGTTTAAGGCCAGCCTGAACTTCACAGTGAGACTATCTCAACAGAAACAAACAAACCAGAGAGTGAGATGGTAAAGAAGAAAACTCATTTGGGTGGAATATTAGAAAGAATAATTAATATTTTTAACAAATATGGGAAAACTAAGGCAGTGTAATGTTGTAGGAAGGGCAGAAGGTAGCCCTGGGATTAAAACCTGCCACTGCATGCTAACCTGATGACTTCTTGTAAATCATTCCGTTCTCATGGGTCACAACTCTAAATGGGTTAGTTGTGGGGACCAAATCCTGTAGTATCTGTAGGCATCCTAGGTATATAGTAGTACTTACCCACATCCACCATTGTAAACACCCCTACTGACCATTCCACATAGGTATCATTAAAAGGGTAAGATAGAAAACACATAGTAACATGAAACTAGACACCATTATTTCGATTTTACTCTTAAAAATCTCAAATTGGTAGAGGAGAGGATAAAAAGTAAGCTATTTCATTTCTTGGTCTTAATATCAAGTTAAATATTTGATTTGACTAATATTTTCCCCATTTTGTTCTTGTTATCAAGTTAAAGGATTCTGGGGAATTAATATCCCCTCTTATTTAAATAAAAGGTTCTTACATAGATATTTTTAACCCACAGAAACCTAAATACACTGCAATAATTGTAATGAGTTGACAGTGATCCCAGATAATAGAATCTAGTATGCTGTAGCCTTATAAGTCTGTGCCAGATTTCCAGTAGCTCTGATGCTATTTCAGATGATTCTTTGATTCCAAAGTTTTTGAACTATCTACTTTACTTAAAGGAACATCTGGATAGTAAGATTTTTTAAAAGTGATACTCAGTTTAGGAATCCTCATTTCACAGCTATCTCCTGAAGTCATTTTTCTTCCTCCCTTCCCTCCTTCCCTCCTTCCTTCCTTCCTTCCTTCCTTCCTTCCTTCCTTCCTTCCTTCCTTCCTTCCTTTCCTTTCTTTCCTTCTATCTTTCTTTCTTTCCCCCCTCCCTCCCTCCCTCTCTCTCTCTTTCTTTCTTTCTTTCACATGACTTGTCTTATCAATCAAGCACTTATTTTATTGGAACTGAAGTGGATCGACTATATCCAAGAGAACACTGGTTGAATTGCTTATTACTTCTTCTTGTGTGGCCTTCCACTGACTGTTTCTTATAATGATTTATGTGTTTGAAGACTGGTTTCCTTTGAGAACTTCAGTTTGTTTCCATCCAGAAAATGTGAGTAACTGCCATGTGAGTTCCAGTAATGTTTTCAGGGAATATCACTACATGTGCCTCACTTAGCATCTGGTTGAAGATTTAGTATATGTGGAAATAAACATGTGAGTGGTCTTGCTTTAGCAGCTACTTCATTTATTACTAACTCCCACAAAGACTTGTTATTGTTTTATGTGATGTTGCTAGAGTAATGATTTCATCCAAGGTAGACTAATATTCATTAAATTATACAGGAGCTTATTAGAAAATTATATTCCCTTTGAAGCCTTATTTCCTGCTTTATGCTTGGTTCTGAGGAAACAGCAATAATGAAGACAGACACAAGCAAGCCTTGTGGAGCCAATAGTGTAGGATTTGAAAAAGACATTTCAATAAATGGCTCCTTATTTGCTTTTAAGATAGGAGGCCAGAGAGGTGCAGGTAGAAGACTGATGAGGAGCAGTGCTGCCCTAAGGAAGTTAGTTTTAACCTCAGAACTTAAGGATTAATTGGAAATTGAAGGGTGACAAGGACACAGAGCATTTTAGGGAAGAAGACAGTGCAAAGGTCTGGGGTGGAAAGGAGCTTTGGGAAAATTGATGAGTGGGGAGCCTTTGTGAGTGGAGCGCATATGGAATTGAGTGTCACTATTCAAAATCTTACAGAAGACATAGGGTGAAACTTTTTAAGAATGCATGGAGATGGAAGAACAGTGTAGTAATATGACTAGGTTTATTTTTGTTTTAATCCATTTCTTTGTGAAGTGTAGGTCCAAGAAAAGTGAGAACAAATGTAGGAAGGCCTTGTAAGCTGCTATAAGCCGAGACCAGATAATGTCTTCTTACATACACAGAAGTATGCCAGTTTTAGACATTGCAGTCATTTGTATCTACACTGAAACATTTCAAAGAATTAGGATTCATCCTGCTGTGGTTTAAGTTGTAGTTAAAGTCTTTGAACAGAGGATGAGGCTCAGAAGTACTCTAATGGCCAGGTCCTATCTTGGGCACTACCTGCTATTCTTCTAATGTGTTTCAGGTGTTTCTTGCTTCTTTTTTTTAAACAGGGTCTTTCTTTGTAGTTCAGGCTGGCCCTGAGTTTACTCTGTAGCCCAGGTAAGCCTCAAACTAAGCAATCCTCCTGCCTCTGCCTCCTGAGTGCTGGGGTGACAGGCATGAGCCACCATGCCCAGCCCTGTGATAAGTGGTACTGACTTCTGGTGGGCGTGAGTCACCACGCCTGGTACTGTTGTATGTGGTTACCCGGGATCAAACAAGGGACCTTGTACTTGCTAGACAGGGCTAGAACCAGTGAACTAAATCTCTAGCCCAGCTGTTTCTAGTTTCCATAAAACTTCAGATTCCCCCCACCCCATGATATTTTAATTATCTTTGAGCAGTAGTAGCATTTTTCTTTACCAGTTTTGGAATTACAGTTATTAGTTAAAGGATAAGTTTCTATTTTCCCATTGCAGAGCAAGCAAAAGAGATATAAATGTAAAGCAACACTATGAAAGGATTAATATTCTCACCTTAAGTTGGTATAATCCCCCCAATTCCAAGTAGACTTCCTAAAAAACTGAAGATGTATGTGAACCTTTGAAGTATTCTAGGCATTTCATAATACCAACCACTACTGTCAGACATTTCACAAAGAGAAATTCCTAAGTCTTTACTGATCTTTTTTTTTGTCTTATTTGAAGTTTTACTGCTACATTGTATATACATATTACAAGTATGCTCAATATTGAGAACTTGTACCAGTATATGACATGACTTAATTCTCATTTTTTTCCCTTCCCCTACCCATTGTACAGTCCCTCACCCCTATAAACACAAGCTTTGTTTCCTTTTACCATCAATTTTTTCCCCCTCATTACTTAACCCTAAACCCTATTTCTCCTTGAATATCTACTTTTTCATAATACTTATCATGCATTCTACAACTCATTTACATCTTCAGTTTCTCATATGAGAGAAAAGATACATTTACACATCTGTGACCTATTTCACTTATGAATATGTCCTTAAGGTATTAAGTATAAATGACTCAAAATTATCATTTTTTATGGCAGAGTAATACTCTATTTTAGTTTTTTAAAACCACATCTTTATCCAGTGTAGAGGTAATGAGCATTTGGGTTGTTTCCAAAATTTGGCTATCATGAATTGAGCTGCTATAAATATGGGTGCACATGTGTGTCTGTGACATGAATCTTGTTATTCTTTCATGTATATCCCCAGTATGGGATAATAGGGTCAAATGGGGCCTCTAATCCTAGTTTTCTGAGGAATCTCCACACAGATCTCCATAGTGGTTGTACCAGTCTACATTCTCATTAATAGTGGAGAAAGGGTTTCTTTTTCTCCATAGCCTCGCTACTTATGGTTTCTCATAGGTAGCTTTTATTAGGTTGAGATAAAGTCCATCTATTCCAATTATCTGTAGGGTTTTGATGATGAATGGGAGTTAAAAGTTTGTAGAATTCAGTGGTAAATGCATCAGGACCAATGTTCTTCTTTGTCGGTAGACTTACTACATTTTCAGTTTACAGATTGATATTGGGGTCTTTAGCATTTTTATATCCTCTTCATTCAGCTTTGGAAATTCATATGTGTCTAGGAATCTATCCATTTCTTCTACATTTTCCATCTTATTGGAGTACAAATTTTCAGAGTATGTGTTTATTATCCTTTGGACTTGCACTTGATCTGTGGTGATTTCCCCCTTTTTAATTGCTAGTAGCATGGATTTGAGCCTTTTTCTCCCTTTGTTTGATAAGGTTGGCTAGAGGTCTATTGATTTTGTTTATCTTTTTGAAGAACCAACTCTTAGATTTGTTGATTTTTTTTTTGCATTGTTCTCTTAGTTTCCATTGAATTACTCTGATCCTTGTAATTTCCTCCCTAGTATGAGTTTTGGGTTTGTCTTGCTCCTCTTTTTCTAGTAGCTTGAGGTTCAGCATTAGGTCATTTATTTGCGCTTGCTCTGTTTTCCTGGTGTAGGCGTTCAGTGCTATGAACCTTCATAGAACTGTTTTCATTGTATCCCATAAATTCCAGTAAGTTGTACATAGGTTATCATTTAATTCTAAAAATTGTTCAATTTCTTGTTTAATTTCTTCCATGACCATTGTTTGGTCAGAGAATATTGTTTAGTTTCCATGTGTTTGTGAGTATCTTGGAATTTCTTTTGGTATTCAGCTGCAGTTTCAAAGCACTATGGTCTGACAGAATAGAGAGGATAACTTTAATTCCTTTGCATTTTCTTGAAACTGTTCTCTGAACTAGGAGGTGATCTATTTTGGAGAGTGATCCATAAGCAGCTGAGAAGAATGTATATTCTAACTTTGTTGGGTGAAATACTCTGTAGGCATCTATTAAGTCCATTTATTCAAAGGTTTGATTCAGTTCAAATATTTCATTATTGCTTATTTGTATACTCAATTTTTCTAGTTGTGATAATGGGGTACTGAAGTCCCCTACTACTACTGTATTAGTGCTTGTCAGGATTTTCATATCCATTAATATTTGTTTTATATAGTTGGGTGCATTGGAATTTGGTGCATAAATATTTATGAATGTCATGTCTTTCTCTTGAATTGCTCCCTGTACAAGGATGTTGTAGTGTCCTTCTTTGTCTCTCTTAATTAGTTTTGGTTGAAATCTATTTTTTTGTTTGCAAATAGGATATCCACATCTGTTTTTTTGTGGTCTCCTTTCACATGGAGAATTGTATTCCATCCTTTTCCTTTCATTCTATGGCTTTCTTTCTGAATTAGGTGTCTTTCTTGTGTGTAACATATTGTAGGATCTTGTTTCTTAATCCGTTCTGCCAGTCTGTGCCTTTTAATTGGCACACTGAGGCCAATGACATTAAGGGTTATTACTGATATATCCTGATTTATACTTGCTATGGTGTTTTCCTGTTCTAGACTCTTTTATTCTTCCTTTTCCCCTTTCCATTTAGTTTCTTGTCTTGCCCAATGAATTCACTTGGCTAGATCTCATGAGTTTTTTACCTTCATTGTTTTTTTTTTTTTTTTTTTTGACACAGGGTCTCGCTTTGTAGTTCAGGCTGGCCTTGAGCTCACTATGTAGCCCAGGCAAGCCTTGAACTCAGCAATCCTCCTGCCTCTGCCTCCCGAGTGCTGGGATTACAGGCATGAGCCACCACATCCGGCATTCAGCCTTCATTGTTTTTTCCAAGATATTCTTCAGAATATTTTGGAGTGCAGGTCTTGTAATTGAGAAGTTTTTCAGGTGTTCTTTGTCATGGAAGTATCTTATTTCTCTGTCAGTTTTGAAAGATGGTTCTGCAGGATACATCAATCTAGTTCGGAGGTTGTTTTCCTGAAGTATTTGAAACTCTTCACTCCAGGCTCTCCTTGTATTGAGCATTTGTGTTGAAAAGTCTGCTGTTATCCTGATGGGCTTCCCTTTGTATATGGTTTTCTTCTTTTCTCTCACTGCTTTCGATATTTCATTCTTTTTTTAGATATCTGAAACCTTGTTAATTATATGCCTGTGTATAGATTTTTTAATATTACCACCTTTTGGAGTTGTATATGTGTCATTTATCTATACATCCTATTCTTTTCCTTTTCCTGTGAAGTTTTCTGCCATTATATCTGTCAGTAGTTTTTTTATTTGTTTTTATGTCTTTTGCACTGTCTCCTGCTTCTTCAGTGACACCAATGAGTCCTATGTTATTCTTTGTTGAGTCATCTAGGAACTATTGATTTCTCATGGTCCCTTGCCATTTTCCATAAGTTATTCCTTTCCTGTTCATTGGCTGTGAGCCTGTCTAGAAATTTGGTCCTCACCTTCATTCATCCTGTTTTGCAAACTTTAGTTCTCATTTTTGATCACCTGGAACTCTGCTTGAAGCTGTTTAAATTGTTCTCTTACTTTTCGTGTCTCAGATTCTGGGGTGTTCCCAATCTCTTCTTTAATCAACACTTTCACTATAGATAACATCTCTATTTTCATCTCAGAGATCTTCCATTTTAGTAGATCTGTTTTTGTTATCAGTTCAGAGAATCCTGGTGATTGAGCTTCATTTTGCTCCATTTCCCTTTTCCCTGAATTCCTCTGTGGTGATGATCTTTGTGTCTGGGGTTCTTGAATATTTTCTCATTTCTCTTGTGCTGGCCAGAACCATAATTCACTGCACATCCTAAGCAGTGCTTACCCAGACATGTCCAAACAGGAATGGCGGTCATGTGGGCTTCTTGTCTGGAATGTATGACAGGCAGGCTGCAAGCTGGCTGCAGAAGTCACTGGACAGTCTCCATGGGACTTACCCAGACTCACCACTGGGGGAAGGTAGATCTCCTGGGCTTCTTGTCTGGATGTGATGACAGGAAGCTTCCTGGATGGCTGCGGAAGTCACTGCATAACCTCTGTGGAGCTCACCCAAGCTTGCCCAAACAGGAATGGAGGCTCCACAGGTTTCTGGTCTGGATCCAATGGCACACAGGCCACTAACAGGTGGCAGAAGTAATTGTACAACCTCCACAGTGCTTACCCAGACTCTCCCAGTAAGAGTGGATGTCTCAGGGGCTTCTGTTCTGGGTCTGATGGCAGATAGGCCACTAGCAGGTCATGGAAATCACTGTATGACCTCAATGGTGCTAACCCAGACTTGCCCAGGGACAATCTTTGCTGGTCTTATGGAAAGTAGCAGAGCTGACAACTCAGAGATCTGACTTGATAATTTAGATCTTATTCTCTGCTTTAGTAATAATGCTGCTAGTATTTTCATTATAAAAAGAAAATTTTTAAATGTAGCTCTTGATGTTGGTTTTGAAAAATGAAATGAATGTTTCAGATGTGTGGTCTAAATTTCTGTGTTGTAATCCCTTCAATGATGGTCAGTTTCAGCCTGTCGTACTTGAGCAAAGATACCCACAAAGTCACAAAGCAGCATTATGGATAAGGTATGAATTATGAAAGCAAGACCACATATTTCTTCAACCTCTGGGAATTTTACAACAAAGAAGTAGAATTTTTAGATGTACATTGTCTTTTCTACTGTGTTTTCCAGTGCTGTCAGTCAAAAATATTTCTAAAAATAAGATTTTTTAATTGATTTGTTAACAAAATATTGATTTAGGACAGTATTATGTATGGGTCAATCTAAGATTTCATGTTTAAATAGTTCATGTAGCAGTTTTACACTTCTCAATTAATTAATGTTTGGATGTTTTAAAAATTGTACTTAAATTTTAAACACCTGTCAGTGTTTAAAATCTATCAGAGAGTAACATTGCTGAACTTGAATTGTCTCAGAAGAAACGTGATGTTAGTGTCTTCATTATGAAACACCTGAGACCATTCATTTTATTATTGATGACTGTCATGCTTTTGCCCTTGTATTCTCTCACTCTCTTTGTCATTATCACTTTATACTACCTTCAAGTCACTTGTCAGCCTTTCTCATTTTGAAGGGGTAAGAAAACAGATAATGGGGAATGACAGAAGCTCCTTTTAGGGGAATTAGGGTTAGACTCCCTTATGATAGACTCTACTGTTAAGACATGTAGAACAGACAAAATAGGTGCATTTTCTTCTTCAGGACCCATGAGGAAGAGAGACAGTGAAAACCTGCTTCAGTAGAATCCTTGAAAGCATTCTATTTCATAGTCTTGCCATTTTCCCTGGTCCAGAGCATTCACATGAAAGGTACTGTGGGATCCAGGGCAAGGGAACATAACTAGGACCTCTGGATATAGGTTCTAGTCTCCTGTGAGTCCATGGCACATAGTGAAATAATACACAGCTTAGAAAAAGTGAGCTTGGGCCTGATCCATGCTACTCTGAGTAGCAAAGGACCCCAGGCCCCAGCCTGCCTCACTTTTATTCAGCACCTCTCCAATAGCAAAAATGTAAAAAACTCAGAAGGCAGGGTAAACACTAGCAATGGAGCAGTTCCACCTTGAAGCATCACAGCATGTGGGATGACCAGAGTCCTTGTTGTTCTCCAGGGTGAAGGTGAGGTGACTGCAAAGTTGTAGGCAGCCAGGAAGGACGTTCAATTATTCCTCCCAAACAGGATTCTTTTGCAACATAGTTAAGTCCAAAGTCTCTGCAGGAAGGCCTGGTCAGTTTTGACCTTATAATTATTTCTCCCAAACAGGATTGTTCCCAACAACGTACCATTAGTGTTTAATGTAATAACATATATACTCTAGTTTTTAGAATGTTTCAAATGTTTAACTAAAATCACTAAAGGGAGAAAAAATATCCCATGCTCTTTCTTAGTTAAGAATATTGTAGGCCAGAGATTCAGCTCAGTTGTTTTGGTGTCTTTCTAGCAAACACCAGGTCCTGAGTTTGATTCCCTGGTAACAACATAGAACAATACCAGGTGTGATAATTCACACCCATCAGCAATCAGTACCACATACCATAATACCAGGCATAATGGCTCACACCTGTAATCCCAGCACTCGGAAGGCAGACGCAGAAGGATTGCTGAGTTTTAGGCTTGTCTGGGCTAATAGTAAGCTCAGGGTCAGCCTGAACTACAAAGCAAGACCCTGTCTCAAAAAAAAAAAAAATTGTAAATTATATAGTTCCATGCATTTTTAACATATCACCAAATTCGGGGATTATAGGAGATGTTAAAGTGGATTCAGCATAGTGATTTTTTTGCTTTACCAGTATTTATTACACTATAAGCAGTTATGCATTCATCTTTAAATTGCTCCAGGAACATGGCCATTATCTTTGACTCCTCTCTTTTGCTCAAATCATAGGCATATGCCACTTTCCAGGATGTATATATACATGTCAGAATATAGCTACATCTCAACTGCTCCACTGTTATTTTATTTTTTATTAATTTTATCTTTATTGGTACATTGTATATACACATTATGAACACACTCAATATTGGGAATTTATACCAGTATATGACATAATTTATTTCTCATTTTTTCCTGTTCCCTTACACACCCTATATCCCTCCAACCCCTAAATACATAAGCTTTGTTTCCCTTTTTTATTACCGTCAAATTTTTTCTTTACCTCTTATTACTCACTCCTCCACCACTCACATTTTTTCTTTACCCCTCATTACTCAGTCCTCCACCACATTTCCCTTTGAATATTTTCTATTTTACAATATTTTTCTAGTTCAAATTACCATCAAGTTTTACCTCAATTCTGACAGTAACTTCCTTATTGATCTTTGTTGCCAACTCTTTCTGCTTGTAGTCTACTTTCAATGAAATGGTCACTGTGATCTTGCCACAATGAAAGACCCATCTTGCTTTGCAAAATATCTTCATCTCTATGACCAGAGGATTAGGCCTGGCTTCCAGCTTCTTGTTTGACTTCATTACTTATTTGTCTTCTCCTTTTTTGTATTGGCCTCAGACATACCGGGCATAATTCCACCCAAGCATTTGTGATTTTTCACTGCCTATTTTAAGATCTACATATCTCATGGCTCACACAATCATCTATTTTAGAGTTTTATTCAAATGTTATTTTCTGGGAGGTGTGATCTGGCCACGCTGCTTAAGATTGCAAGTCTTTAACTTTTCTTAACTACTCTCCTATTTTTGTGAAGTACTTATCACTTTCCTACTACATATTTTTACTTATTAATATTGTCTATTTTCACTTGTCTCCACTGGAAATATTCATCATTCTGTGTTCATGGATTTTTGTCTGGTTGCTCTTTGTATTGTTTGTAGTACCCGGAATAATACTTCATCATAATACATACTTACTACATATATGTTGAATGAATAATTGAATGAACTGCCAACCCTTGCTATCTTAACAGGCTTTTTAAAAAAATCAATTTATGTAGATATTAAAGATAATGGTTATTACTTCTATGATGGGGTCTTTTTATTTAAAAATATTTAAAGTAGGGGCCGGAGGGTTAGCTCAGTGGTTCCGGCGCCTGCCTCGCAAGCGTAAGGACCTGAGTTCGATCCCCGGTTACCACATATAATGCTGGGCGTGGTGGCTCATGCCTGTAATCCCAGCACTCGGGAGGCAGAGACAGGAGGATTGCTGAGTTCGCGGCGGTTTGCCTGGGCACCATAGTGAGCTCAGGGCCAGCCTGAACTACAAAGCAAGACCCTGTCTCCAAAAAGCAAAAAAAAAAAAAAAAATTTAAAGTAGTTATATTAAATAAGTCAGCATATAATTCTCAGTATGCTCAGAGCTTTGGAATCATTACCACAGTCAATTTTAGGATATTTTCATCATGCAAAAGAAACTACATAATTAGTACCATAATTCTATTTCTCCCTCCCAAATTCTCTCTGGCCCAAAATAGCCACTAATCTGCATTTTGCCTCTGCAGTATGCTTATTTTGAACATTTCACGTCATATCCTGTATTATGTAGTCTTTCAAGATTGGCTTCTTTCACTGTGCATGTTTTTAGAATTAATCCAGGCTGCATCATTTACCAGTATTTCATTCTTTTTTATAACCAAATAATATTCTATTGTATGTATACAAATTTGACCTTTTTTTTTTTTTTTCTGGAGACAGGGTCTCACTTTGTAGTTCAGACTGGCCCTGAGCTCACTATGTAGCCCAGGCGAGCCTCAGACTCAACAATCTTCCTGCATCAGCCTCCTGAGTGCTGGGACTATAGGCGTGAGCCACCACACTGACACTGTGGTGTGTGGTACTGATTGCTAGTGGGCATGAGTCACCACACTCAGTATTGTTGTATGTGGTTACCAGGGATACAACCAGGGCCCTTGCACTTGCTAGGCAGGTGCCAGAACCACTAAGCTAAATCTCTAGGCCCACAAATTTGTCTTTTTAATATCTGTATTCTAGACATTTACCAAATATATGGCTGCAAATATTTTTACACATTCTGTGTTATCTTTCTCTTTTTGTGTCTTTGAGACACAAAAATTCCTAATTTTTTTAGCTTTTATCTTTATTGATACATTGTATATACACATCATTGTCACACTTAATACTGGGAATTTCTACCAATATATGACACAATTTAATTCTCGTTTTTCCCCATTCTCCTACCTACCCCCTAAGTGCATAAACTTTGTTTCTCTTTTTTTTATTACCATCACATTTTTTCTTTACTCCTCATTACTCACCCCTCCACTACATTTCCCTTTGAATATATTCTATTTCACAATATCCATCATATATTGTAGAACTCATTAACATCTTCAGTTTCTCATACCAGAGAATAGATGTGATATTTACACATCTGTGACCTATTTATTTCACTTATGAGTATGTCCTGAAGGTACATCCATTTGCGTATAAATGACTCAAACTTACCATTCTTTAAGGTAGAATAGTACTCCATTTTATAGAAAAACCACATCTTCTTTACCCAGTCTTCAGTTGATGGGCATTTGGGTTGTTTTCAAAATTGAGCTATCACGAACTGAACTGTGATGAACATGGGTGCACATATGTCACTGTGATATGAATCTTTTAATTCTTTCATGTACATACCTAGCAGGGGTATAGCAGGCTCAAATGGGCTCTCTAATCCAAGTTTTTTGAGGAATCTCCACAGTGGTTGTACCAGTCTACATTCCCAGCAACAATGGAGAAGGGTTCCTTTCTCCCTGCAGCCTCGCCAGCATTTCTTGCTGGTTAATTTTAAGATAGCAGCCATTCTTTGTGGAACAAGATGAAATCTTAGTGTTGTTTTCATCTGCATCTCTTGAATGATCTCATCTTCTTCATATCCTTCTTGGCAGCTTTTATTTCTTCCTTTGAAAGTGTCTGTTCATTTCACCTGCCCATTTTTAAATTGGGTCTTCAAATTTGGGGGGACTAATATTTTAAGCTCTGTATATATTCTAGATAGTAGCCCTTTGTCTAAGGAACAGCTGGTAAAGATTCTTTCCCAATTTTTTTGGGTGTCTTTTCACTCTACTGGTGGTCTGTCTCCTTTGCTGTGCAGAAGCTTTTTAATAAAAAGAGACCTCATTTGTTGATTTGTTCTGCTAGGTCTCGTGCTGTAGAACTTTTCCCTAAGCCATTGTCTCCAAGAGTTTTATATAACCTGCTTTGCAGCAGGTTTAGTGATTGTGTTTTAACATTTAAGTCTCTGATCCACTTTGATTTTAGTTCTGTACATGGTGACATAGATAGGTAGGTATAGCTCTAGTCTTTGACAGGCTAAAGCCTAATTTTTCCAGCACCATTTGTCAAGGAGGCTATCTTTTCTCCACTGAGGATATTTGGCTTCTTTGTCAAAGATGAAGTGGCTTTGTGTATCTGGATTTGTTTCTGAACCTTCTAATCTGTTTCATTGATCTGCAGGTCTGTTACTTTGCCAGTACCATGCAGCTTTTATCACAGTGGCTTTATAGTAAACTTTGAAGTTGAGGATCGTAATCTCCCCACCCACACTCACTGTGTCCTTTTTGCTTAGAATTGCTTTTGTTATTATAGGTCTTTTGTGATTCCAGATGAAGTTTTGGATAATTTTCTCTAGATTTGTGAAATACGCTGTTAGGATTGCATTGCATCTATATAGTAGTTGTGGGAGTATAGCCATTTTGACAATGTTGGTTCTTCCTACCCAGGAACAAGGGATGTCTTTCCATTTTTGGACAACTTCTTCTATCTTCTTTTTCAGAGTAAGTTTTCAGAGTAGAGGTTTTTGTTAGATTGATTCCTAGATATTTCATTTTATTGGCTGCTATTGTGAAAGGGATTGACTCCCCAATTTCTCTCTCAGTGAGTCTGTTGTTTGTGTATACAATGGCTATTGGTTTTTGAGCATTGGTCTTGTATCCATCTACACTACTAAATTTGGCAATTAAGTCTAACAATCTTTTGGTTGAGTTTTTAGGATCATCTATATAGAGAATCATGCCATCAGCAAATAATGACAATTTAACTTCTTCCTTACCAATCTTTATTCCTTTTATTTTTTTGTCTTGCCTAATTGCTGTGCTTAATGTTTGCAGGACAGTATTGAACAAGAATGGTGACAGCGGATATCCTCATCTTGTTCCTAATTTTATTGTGAAAGGTTTCAGTTTTTGACTATTGAGGATAATGCTGCCTGTTGGTTTCTTGTAAATAGCTATTCTTAGTTTGAGATAAGGTCCCATCTATTCCAAGTTTCTGTAGGGTTTTGATCATGAATTGGTGTTGGATTTTGTCAAATGCTTTTTCTGAATCTATTGAGATAACCATATAGTTTTTGTTCTTGAGTCTGTTAATATAGTGTATTACATTTATTGATTTGTGTATGTTAAACCACCCTTGCATCCCTGGGATAAATCCAACTTGATCAGGGTGTATGATTTTCTTGATAGCTCTCTGTATTCTGTGTGCCAATATCTTACTGAGGATTTTTGTCAGATTTCAGTTGACTGTACATTTGAGGGTTTATTTCCAGATTCCAGAATATTTAATTCCATTGTATTGATTGTGGTAATGTCTTCTTTATTGCTATCTGAAGCCTCTGAAGCAGATGGTTTTTTTTGAAATATATTCATCTTGTTCAGAGTCTTAACAAGTTTTCTGGAAGACAGGACTGTTTACTTAGAAAAAGTTTTCCAAAAAAAGACACATAACTCCTTTTTCTCTGATTAATGTGTTGTTTTATTTGCCTTGATGAAATTGTAAATGTCAAAATATGTTCTTACAACTTCCTTTCCCTGTCTTCAGTCTTCTTGGCTTCCTTTGAGTGACTGAGTTTTGAATTCTTTTTTTTTTTTTTTTTGAGACAGTGTCTCACTTTATAGTTCAGGCTGGCCCTGAGCTCACTATGTAGCCCAGGCAAGCTGCTGCAAACTCAGCAATCCTCCTGTCTCTGCCTCCCGAGTGCTGGGATGACAGGCGTGAGCCACCACGTCCAGCATTCTATGTGGTTACCGGGATCAAACTCAGGACCTTGCACTTGTGAGGCAAGCGCCGGAACCACTGAGCTAATCTCCGGCCCCAGTTTTGAATTCTTATTTGCATCCTAAGGTCATCTTTCAAACCCAATAAAATTTGAGAGCAAGGTCTATTAGTTTCATACTCGTTGTGACATACAGTGCACTTTAAGCACTGCATGAACTAACAATTAAAGTGCTGTTCTAGACAAATGTACCTATTATTGATCAACTTTCTAGCATTGTGGCAATGTACCTTCAAGGTAATGCGGTCAACGGTAGTTATCTTGGGACTTAAATGCCATACAGGACCACATGGATACCTTTTCATTTTGGGCTGTGAATCTTAGGAATTAATCTTCTAGTCTTAGAAGTTAGAAATTCTTGGATTAACTAAAGCATGGCTAATTCTGTTTATGTGCTACTTTTCCAGTCAGTCATTTAGGTAATAGTGAACCCCTATCCAAGCTTGAATTCTCTTAAACTCCTAAAATACATATTTTTCTCAATTGTACAAGTGTCTGTGCTATATACATATTGATGCATGTAATTGCTCTCAAAACAGTTGTTATGCTTTATTGTTCTAAAGGCACTGAATATTTCAATTATATAATTTCCTTCAAATTAAAAGATAGATGGGAGGCCACAATATAACATATGTGTATACTAGCAGTGTGGTCAGAAGAATGCCAGGTGTTGTTTTTATCAGTATGTTGGGCCTTTTGGAATGGCTCTTCAGCTAAGCATGTGTATGTGGTATCAACTGTTTTTGTGATTGCCTTCAGGTCTTCTTTCTAGTTTTCCTCCCTATGTGTTTTAAATGATTAAACTTTGCCAAATCTGATAACAATCAGAAACTTGTATTCTTTTGTTGATTTAGCTTCCCGTGCATGGTACTATATTTGTTGCTCACAGTACAAAAGTGAGGCTACAGCTTCAACTTTTGTCCAGGGACTAGGGAGTTTAAGAAAGATATCACCAATAATTCCATCAGCTGGTGAGTGAGTTTTATGTAACACATTGTACTCTGAGGTCATCTACCTGTTTATTAAAGCAAACACAGCATTAACGCCTACTGTATGCTAAAGGGATTTGACTCGTGAAGGTTAGGACATTGTCGGAAGAAGAGGCACTTACTTAAGTTGCAGTGTTAGAGTCACCTAGGTGATGGATATGGAAATGCTTTCCTGGCTAAGAAAGCGTCATGTGCCAGGTAATTCAGAGGAGATCTAGTGGGGCAAAAGACCAAGGTGGGTATAAAACAAGAGTTGAGAGTAAGGCATGTCCAGATACTTTTAAGATCATCCTGTAGGCTTCCTTGTGGGCTGTGTTCTCCTTCCTAAGAAGCCATTGGATTTTTAAGAATCCTAAGTTCTATTTTATACAGTTGAAGAAGTTAGGTCTCAATTAGAGCTTGACTGCCTTTTATTTAGAAGTACTGATTTCTAGGTAAAAAGCATTAAATTATAAAAGTGTATTTTCTTTAGAGCAGTACTTCATCAGTTTAAGTGTGTTTAAGAATAAGCTGAAAGACTTCATAAAACAGATTTTGGGGACCCCTCCAGAGATTATGTAAGTCTAGATGAGTTCAGCATCTTCTAAGTTGTGAGCATCTTCTAAGTTGTGAGCATCTTCTAAGTATTGAGATTTGACTAACTCATTTTTTGTCACTGTTTCCTGTGTGTGTAAACAGCAAAGAATAATTTTTAGTCACAATAATAACCATGAAATAGTTTTTCTTTGAGAGCTATATTACATAAGCTATAGAATATATAGAAGTTTCAGGGTATACATATTTTACTTATATGTATGTTCTTTTCTATAAGGGAATGTAGAAGAAAGCAGCATTGAGAAGCTTAAGTATTGAAAGCAGCATGGGACTTAGGTCCAGAAATTAAGATGCACCAAATGAGAGAGAAATTACAATGAACAAAAATTTGTAATATTTCAGTACTGTTGAGATTTTGTAATTTAGGAGTACAGTTTGAAATTCTGTAGTACTTGGTATTTTAATGAATGATAAATCTATGTATTACTGAATTTGCTTTTTTTATTTTTGTTTTTTAGATCTCATTACTTGTTTGGACACTGCATCCAACTTTTTGGAACCTGAGTTCAGGTATGGCCATATTTATGACTTGTGTGTGTACTTAAATGTTTCTTTTAACCCACTTCTCATGGCATTACACTGAAGACTAATAAGTACTGTGTGACATATAATCTCTGCTTGGGGAAGTCAATAAATTAGAGCTAATTTATTTATTTATTTTGCAGTACTGGGCATTGAACTGGGACCTTTTACTTGCAAGGCAGGTGTGGGAACCACTGAGCTAAGTTCTTAGTCCTAGAGCTAACTTAAAGCATTTAGTTGTCATATTTAAATTCTGCTTTGATTGTAACATTTAGATCTTCTCCAAAATGAAAGTATAATATTTATAGGCTTTAAAAGTAGAACTAATAGCTCTTTAAAATCTGACAAAAATATTACAAAAAATAGACAAGCTGTTCCTGTCTCTGTCTCTCACTCTCTCTCCCTCTCCCTCTCTCTCTTCTCTCTCTCTCCCCCTCCCCCACCTCTCTTTCTTCCCCTCCTTCTGTCTTTTTCCCAAGAATGGGGAGAGGACAGTAGAGGCTGTTACTGAATTTTTCAGTGTTCTTATCCAAGTAGCATTTCTTTACTGTTTGTCTGCTTCTCCTTTCTCTCTTGCCTAGACTAGGATTGCTGTTTATCTAATCTCCTATTTCTAAACTTTACTAGCTTTCTTTCGTTTATGCTACTGCTGAGTAGTTTTTAAAAATGTGTACTTATCATTTCCCTCCTTAAAAATGTTGAGAAACTCTTTATTGTGATAAAAGTTCAGATTCCTTAGCTTCATTGCCAGTCTTCCATGAATTGGCCCTGGGCCATTTTTCCAATCTCATGTACATGGGCTGGAATTTATAGTGCTGTGAACTGTCAGAATTGCTCAGAACCACTTTACTCTGGCCTGTTTGGCACAGTCTTTCTCATTTTTCAAAGCCCATTTTACTATCTTCCTTTCAATTTGCTCCACTTTGAAAGAACTTTAATTTGTCTTCAAGAATGGTTTCTCTAGGAAGAACGGTTAGTTCTGCATCAAGGGAGTCTGCTTAGCAGAAGTAAGTAACCTGGTTCCCTGTATGCTTCAGCTCATCATCTCACCCATACCCAAAATTCTGTTGTCCCTCTGCTAGGCTCCCACACTGTCTTCCTGATGGAGTCCCAACCTCCACTAATGTTTCCTTATACTGCCTCCTAGGAACCAGAATGATAATGTATAGCAAGTGAAGAGAAACATGAGTACGTACACAAGTTGTGCTAATCATGTACATGTGTAGGCTCACAAAATCCTTTACTGACTTCCATATTTTACATAGAAGTAATCCCATACTCCTTCCCATCTCTCTCATCTTCCTTTCGCTCAGTATATCCTACCTGGAGTGGCCATTCACGCTTATAGACCCCTACCAGCTGCCCTGCCTCAGTGACATGCTCTTTCTAGTGATTGTCGTGCATTTCCATTGCTTGTTCCCATGACACCTGGCAGGTCACAGCCAAAGCCTCACTTATCAGACCCCTGTTCCTGGACTAAGACTGTGCAGAGCCCTGTATGAGGAGCAAACTGTAGAGGCCATCTGCCTGTAGTTCTGTGACATACAGGGCCACATGGTCGTTCACTTACCTGATCTGTAAAAAGAGGATAATAGTACCTACCACATAGGATTCATGTGTGAATTACTAGAGTACTGAAACACTTAGGATATTGTCCAGTATGTAGCAAATTTCCTAAACATGTGTTTAACTTTTACTAAATTGGAATTATACATATTACCTAGAGTGCCTTTTTTTTGTTTTGTTTTGTTTTGTTTTGAGACAGGGTCTCACTTTGTAGTTCAGGCTGGCTCTGAGCTCACTATGTAGATCAGGCAAGCCTTGAGCTCAGCAATCCTCCTGCCTCTGCCTCTGAGTTCTGGGATTACAGACTTGAACCACCAAGCCCGGCAGGTGTGGTATGTGGTACTGATTGCTGGTGGGCATGAGCCACCATGCCCAGTATTGTTGTATGAGGTTACTGGGATGAACCAGGGACCTTGCACTTGCTAGGCAGGCACCGGAACCAATGAGCTAAATCTCTGGCCCTACAGTACCTTTAGGACAAAATCAAAATCTAAATATTTGTATATCAGTTAAATGTCTTTTTCCTCCATTAGAGCTTAAACTTACCAATTTCAAAGGCCATATTTGTTTAGTTGACATTTTTAAAGTCAGTACCCAGCCCAGCCAGACATTCAATAGACTGTACGTTAGGCATTTCTATAAGTCTTGGGAAGATTGTGAATTGATCTTACAATAGAACATGTCTGCCCTTCAGTAAAAGTAAAATAAAGCAGTATGTAGAATGTGAGAACATTTTTGTAAGTAGATGGCTTAAGAGATATTGAATGTGTGTGGATAGAAAAAATATTGAGGAGCTAGAAATTATTCTTTAAGGTCAGTGACATTATGCATTAGCTGTACTGAACTGAACAATATATGTGTGATATATTTTGCTTTTCTCAGAAAGGACAACATTGTGTAAACTTTTACTTGTTTACATTTCTCAGCAAGTACTGCCCACCTGGTTGTCTCCTTCCTTTTGCTGAGATATCTGGAACAATTCCTCATGGATATAGAGATGTAAGTTGGATACAGGCTTATTTGAAAGTTGTAGTATAATTTTTTTAAACTAAAATATTGAGATGTATGTCTGTGATATATTTTTATCTTTTTATTTTTTAGGAATTATTTCTTTTTACTGATAGGCAATGTTTTATTCTTCTGCAAAATAATGTTATTGTGTCAGTACTTGAGGAGAACTCCCCAGATCAGCTGATTTCCTGAGGCAGTAAAAGTGTCTTAATTATGAATATCAGAAGAAAATTCAAACTCATATTTTCTTTTCCTTTCCTCAAGTCCTCACCATTATGCGTGGCTGGTATTCATGCAGGAGTGGTGTCAAATGTGTTGGGTGGCCAGATCAGTGTTGTAATTAGTAAAGGCATCCCATATTATGAAAGTTCTTTGGCCAACAACGTCACATCTGTGGTGTAAGTACATGTGCTATTTATAATAAGCATGCTGGGGGAGGGCTAGCTCAGTCTCAACAAGATCGCTCTTAAAAGGTGTTTGTGGGGAACATTTATGGAGTAAGTGCTCACATTTGTGTTTGTAGTGTTGGGGATTTCCCAGAAGCTAGGGAATGTTATAGTATTTTAGCTCATTCTACTTTTTAAGAAGGATGATTTTATCGCTTCTCGGCCTTTTGGCTAAGATCAAGTGAAGGAGGATGATTTGTTTTTTTTGTGCTGTAAGTCTTAACATCTGGGGTAGGTCTAGAAGTTGGTTGCTAAATCCTTACTGTATTGTGAAGGTCTGTTGTCTGCCTTATAGCCCATGCAAGCCAGGATGGATAAGGACAATTGGAATTCTTCGAGTGTCTAATAAATTTTGACACAAAGGTAGTGTTATGATTCTCTCGAGGATGTTGAACAGTACATTTTCATGAATTGTACACTATTCTGTTTTATAGAACACAGACTAGGCGTCAGAAGCAAAAGTTGACATTATGTCAAGTGCAGTTAACATTAAGTAAAAATGCAAGGTCACATCCACATATGTAAAAATGCAAAATAAAAATGTATTTTTATGATTCTTGCCTCAGTATGCTCAGCCACGTGGGTTTATGACCTTGTCTCCAATGTTCAGCCCTGTACAGCAGTAAGCATCACTAAAGCTAGTGTCTCATCAGAGGTCCTCAGACAGAACCATTCAGAAGACACAGCATGGTCCATACCCAGGTCAGGTTAGAGCAGGAGTTGGCAGTCTTTCTTCTGTAAGCTCCACCTAGAAGACAATTTAAGCATTATGGACTACATGTGTCTATCACTTATTCTTTATTCATTGCTTTTTTTTTTTTTTTCGAGATAGGGTCTCTCTTTGTAGTTCAGGCTAACTCTGAGCTCACTATGTGGCCTAGGCAAGCTTC
This sequence comes from Thryonomys swinderianus, assembly GCA_004025085.1. Taxonomy (NCBI): domain Eukaryota; kingdom Metazoa; phylum Chordata; class Mammalia; order Rodentia; family Thryonomyidae; genus Thryonomys; species Thryonomys swinderianus. The sequence goes on along the minus strand of PVIC010002093.1, from coordinate 17,482 downwards.
AAACTCAGCAATCCTCCTGTCTCTGCCTCCCGAGTGCTGGGATTACAGGCGTGAGCCACCACGCCCGGCACTGTGGTATGTGGTATTGATTGCTGGTGGGCGTGATTTCTCCATGCCCAGCATCGTATGCGGTTACCGGGGATCGAACTCAGGACCTTGCGCTTGCGAGGCAGGCGCCGGAACCACTGAGCTAACCCTTCGCCCTATTCATTGCTTTTTAACATGTAGAAACCATTCCTAGCCCACTGGCCATACCAAAAAGGCCATGCATGGGCAGGCCTCCCCATCCCTATTATAAAATCAGGAGTCAGCTACCATTCTTCTTGGTTTTTTGATGGTTTTTTGGTTGTTGTTTCTGGGACTTGGTAGTTCAAGCAGTCCTTGAACTCATTTTGTAGCCCAGGTTAACCTTGAAATCCTGGCAGTTCTCCCACTTCAGCCCCCTAAGTCTAAGTGCTGGGATTATAGCCATGTGGAACCATTCCTTTTTTGTTTTTGTTTTTGGGTTTTTTGAGTCAGGGTTCTCACTATGCTACCATTCTTTTGGCTTCTTCAGCAGGATTTATATACATCCTTTCATTCCTTTTTCCTGTTCTATCTTTGGAAAGAACTTTTTGGTTATGTAAATTCTTTCATATTTCAAAAACATGCAGATAGGTTACACTTCCTTATAATATTTTGTTAAATGGAAGAGTGCAGACTGAGGACTTTATTCTTCCAGGTCCCCTTGAGCCTTATGACTTGACATTTTGTGCATTTCTCTGGTCTCACTCCTCCATTCATGTCAGTTCACCCATTCTGACCCTACCTTTGAAATTCCAAAGTGATGCTCCATTCTGATACTAAAACTCACTCTCAAAGAACCCAGGCTGCTGGTAGCCAGCTCCTCCTCTCTTTACTCTCTTTTTCTGAAAATGTATCTTTGTTTTACTCTTTCACCAAAAGTTACTATTTCACAAAAAATTTTAGGAGTCAATTTATTCTATGAAAAAGAAGTGTGTAGTAAAGGTTACATATACTTACTTCCATAGTCATGTGTGAGACTGTGCTAGATTCTTGTAGAAAAAGTTTTGGGTTTTTTTTTTCTGATTTCAAAAGTTGCTCTTCTTAGAAATGAGACTTTTTGAAGAACATCAGTTGTGTAATTTTTAGCCATGGAAGTTTTGCTAATGTGAAGAAGTCATTTGTTATGTGAGTATCACAAGAAAATACCTTTTTCTTTTTCAGGGGACACTTATCTACAAGTCTTTTTACATTTAAGACAAGTGGTAAGCCTTTCATGGAATTTCTAACATTGTATCATATTGTATAATAGTTCATTTTTTCTAATACCAATTGTTGTTTACACACTGCTGATTGCAGATTCTTATTTATTTACCATAATAACACAATAAAATAGGTACATAATTACACAATGAATAAAGTAAATCTTTTCTATGTTGTAGGAGGGAGGCATCCTTAGGATGACAATGATGAGGTCGGGCATGTTCCAGGCAGGATGGCCATGTACACTGAGAGAATGATTTTTTTTTTTTGAGACAAGCTCTCACTTCGTAATTTAGGATGGCCCTGAACTCACTTTGTAGCCCAGTCTAGCCTCAAACTCAGCAATCCTCCTGCCTCTGCCTCCTAAGTGGTGGGATTACAGGAGTGAGCCATCATGCCTGGCACTGTGGTATGTGGTAGTGATTGCTGGTGGGCGTGACTCACCATTCTTATTGTATGTGGTTACCCTGCATCAAATTCAGGATCTTGTGCTTGCTAGGCAGGCGCCAGAACCACTGAGCTAGATCTCTGGCCAAGAGAATTTTTGAACTTGATGTGCAAAAGAAATTATTTGTTGAAAGCAGCTTTTTATTTCCCCAGCTTTGTTTAGTTTTACTGATACAATAAGCAAGGAAAATAAACACAGAGCCCCTATAGAGAGAATGCTACATGGAAACAAAAACCAGAAGGAGAAGGAGCAGGTTCTTCACTTACCTGGTAGCTGTCTCTGAGAGCTGGTGATGCAGCTCCATACCCAAACAGTTACTGCTCATGGTGCATTGTCAGCCCTCTGCACCCATGCCTCTCACATGTGCACATTAGCAGTACTTGGGGAAAAAAATGTATCTGTACTGAACATGTGGAAACTTTTTTCTTGTCATTGTCCCTTAAATAATAACAGTATAACTATTTACTTTGTATTAGGCATTGTGAGTGATCAACAGATGATTGAAAGTTAAGTAGTACCTTGGCTCACAAGTGGTTTTATTTGTAATCAAAATGATTTGCAGATACATTTGGCAAAATTTTGTTTTTGTTTGTAAATTCTACATAAGGTGACAAACACAACTATGGCCCTTTCCTACACAAACACAAATGTGGCCATCTTTTCCAAAATCATAGAAAAAATTAAGTTGATGACCTGAGTACTACATACAGAAAGAAGATATAGGATGTGTGCTAATAGTCTACATTCTATAGAAGGGACTTCAGTATCTGTGGGTTTTCAGTTCTGTTTGGTGGCCGGAGGTGGGGGTCTTAGACCCAGCCTCCCATGGATGCTGAGGAGTGCATATATACTTGTACGTTTCTTCAGGATATGCAAAGATACGGACCCGAAAAGTACTTTGCCTCGTTATATAATAGAAAGTTTGCAAAAAAACAGGCTTATGTAGGTTTTAATTTACATCTGGAAACCAAACTTACTTTCTTTTTCAGGTTGTTACGGAACACTGGGAATGGAATCCGGTGTGATTGCTGACCCTCAGATCACAGCATCATCTGTGCTAGAATGGACTGACCACACAGGGCAGACAAATAGTTGGAAACCTGAAAAGGCCAGGTTGAAAAAACCAGGACCTCCTTGGGCTTCTTTAGCCACTGATAAAAATCAGTGGTTACAAATAGATTTGAATAAGGAAAAGAAGATAACAGGTGAAAAGACATAATTTTCTACAGTGATTTTTTTAGTACTGATTTTATTTGGAAACCTGGTGACATCTAAAATTTGTATAGAAAATTAAGCCACTGAATATTTACTGATATGGTTTCAATTTTTCTTCACTTGTTCTATTACTAAAGATAGTTGTTTTGCTTTTTATTTTGTTTTTTGAGATAAGGTCTTGCTATGACTTCTCCTGCCTCACCTTTCCAGGTGTTAGCATTGCAAGCATATGACAGTACTCCTGGCTCAAGAGTTTTGTGAAACATGGTGGTACTGGAGACTGAACCTGGAGCTTTACCTAGATCTCCAGACCTTTAATTTTCTTTTTTTTTAAGTTTTGAGACAGTGTCTTGCCAAATTGATAAGTAGCTCAGGCAAGGTCCTAACTTTGCTCAGATTACAGGTGGGCACCAGAGTGCCTGGGTGTTATTTAGTTCTTAAAAATTTTATTTTTTCAAAACATTTTTTATTTTTTCATTGTAAGAAAATTATTTTAAGATAAAATGTCAGTAAAGTGATCCTGAAATTTCTAAAATAATCACCTCATAGTTATTAAGAGAAATTTTTTATTCAAGAAGAATCCATTTTAAGTGCTAATGTTCTATGTGTGCTAAGTAAATTTAATTTAGAACTCAGTGAATGGTCAAAATAATTGGTCAAGATTAGTTTAAATAATTTTATTAAAAGATTTATTGTTCTTTGGTACCAAGAATAACATCAGTCATCACCTTTAATTTGTCCATTCCCAGGAAGACATTCTTACTCAAAATTTGAAATATATTTTATAATCATGTGAACATTAGCTTCCATAATAAAATAGTCTTTTGTTTAATGCACAGCCATAATTTCTCTTATCTCTGCAAGAAAATAAAGCCCAGGGTTTAGTACCTATATGATGAAAACTTATGCTTAGCAATGGAAATGAGCAGTAGGCAAAACCCTTGCACTATGCAACTGCAGTGTTCATGCTTTGATGTTGTACAGCTCTGGGACTCAGACCTTTCGCACTAATGTGAGCTGTTCTGCAGGCATTATCACCACCGGATCTACCATGGTAGAGCACAATTATTATGTATCTGCCTACAGAATTCAGTACAGTGATGATGGACAGAATTGGACTACATACAGTGAGCGTAGGACCGATCCATACAAGGTAAAACTATTACAGGATTCTTTTTTTTTTTTTATGAGCCTTTGCCAAAAGTTGCAGAAGTTCAGCTATACGGAGATGCAGCCATCCATCATTTTATCTTCCTCTGCCCTCTTCTGGTTATTTTAGGTAGTGTTAAGTATTGTCTCTGTCCTTTTAACTATACTTGGAAAATTGTTCCAGGATTCTAGGTCCCTTTTGGTGATTATGACGTACTTTACTGAATTTTGTGACTGCATTTTTTTTTTTTTTTGAGACAGGGTCTCACTTTGTAGTTCAGGCTGGCCCTGAGCTCACTATGTTACCCAGGCAAGCCTCAAACTCAGCAGTCTTCCTGCCTCTGCCTCCTGAGAGCTGGGATTACAGGCATGAGCCACCACGCCCTGCTGTTACTACATTTTTAACTGAAATTTTTGGCTACTTCCTTAAGAAATAACTGAAAAGCAACTTGGAATTTCTTGTCTGTCTAAATTAGTTTGTTCCTAGATTGCTACATAGAACAGAGGGAAAAAAAGAAAAAAAAGTAAAGGATAAAGTGCTTTAAAGGCTTGGGAGATCTTTTCAGGGTCATTTTACCAGTTTTTATCTTAAAGAACTTCTGTTTTTCCCACCTGAAGTGTTTCTTTACCATCTAATGGTAATTAGGAATTATTGTTTCACAAAGCAAAAGATTATGAAAGTGCTAGAATGAGACAGAGAAGATAAGATGTGGAGAATAGGCTTGGATCTTACCTAGGTGCTCACACCTTTATGTACAGAATTCTGGGCTTCTGGCCTGTGATCCACCACAGGGATTTTTAAGTGGGGGAATCCCTATCCCCAAGGGAGATAAATGCCTTCCTCTAAAATTTAACCTATGAGTCTAATTTTTCAATGAAATTTACCATGTTTGGTTTTAATTATGTGATATTTTCAGTTTTGTACTGTATATTTCATTTGGTGGTTATCTTTAATTTCCCCTTTTCTTATCACTGTCTTTAAAATTCCAGAGATCCTTATTATCTTTTATCTAACATATACTCTTGTACTGCTTTTCAAGGCCTTTCCTGCTTTTTCTTGTGAACTTCATTTTTGATGAGTCTCTTGCTATGGAAACAAGTAGCGGTACTCTCTCTGTAATTATTTTCTGCTTTGATGTTCAAAATTTGGTGACTTACTTTGCACATATTTATATTTATGCAATATTTATTATAATTGTGGAAAATTGTTTTAAAATACTTTAAATGTTCCATACTTACATTATAAAGATACATAACAGCATTGAATTATATACTTCTGAAAAACACCTAATTTGTTTCATTTTTGGAAGATAACTTCCCTAGCTATAGAATTCTAGGTTGACTTTTTTTCTTTCCGTACTTAAACAAATTGGTTCACTTATCTGACTTGTATTGTTTTTCATGAAACTTCTGCTATTAGTCTGGAATATCTTTCCAGTTCATTAATATAGCAAATGATAACTTTTAATGTCTTTACTAATTTCATCATATGTGTTATATTGGATCCTTTTATGTTGATTAAGTACTATATTATTTGACGTGCCTAGTAATTTTAATTGTTTGCTAGTCCTTATGAAGTACTATTGATTCATGTTTGTCATTATGTCATTGCTTGATAATAAATTTGTAACATTGTCATTATTATTTTCTTATACATTTGTGAGCTTTATATCTCTATTTATTTATTTACTTATGTGATACCAGGGATCACACTCAGGACCTTGAGTTTGTGTGGAAGGTGCAGTGCCATTGAGATAAATCCCTAGGCCTGAGCTCTATTTTTGATGCAGCTCAGCTGTTGGGAACCAATTTGTTCTTTTTTGAGGTTTGCTTTTCACCTTTTCTGGGCTGGACCTGAACAACCTTTAGTTCTAATTTTTCCCCACAACTGAGAAAATACTGTTTTCGTATTCAACTCAATAACCCCTGTACTATGAGGTATCTCCATTTTATGTGTTGGTAGTATGAGGTATTTCCACACCCATGTGCCTATCACAATCGTTCTGCTGGCTCCTAGTAGTTCTCTTCTTGGCTCCTGGTCATTTCTGTACAAGTAACTAAAGATTCAAAGGGAAATCTCTCACAGTTCCTCAAAGTCAGTCTTAGTCTGATACTCCCTCCTGTCCTCTGTCCCTCTCCAGCTCTCATCTTTCCCAAATTATGCCCTACAAACTCTAGCTGCTTGTTGGCCTTGCTATTTCTGAACTACGTCTCCTCAGCTGAAGACCACCTGGCTCTTGTGGGGATCTCAGTACTGTGTCCTGAATGCTTTCTCTAGGTAGTACTTGGGTGATGGCAGAACTCATCTTACTTGTTTGTCTTTCTGTGCAATTGCTGCCTTAAAACTGTTTGTTGTCCAGTGCCAGAACCATCTTTTCATGAATTTTACCCAGTTTTTTCATATTTAAGGGCAAAGAATAAATCCAGTCCTTGGCAGAAATGCAAATTGTCACATCGAATCATGTGATACAACAGTTTTTTCTCTTACATTTACCCATCTCACCTTCATCTGTCCCCATCTCAGATAATTTGTCTGTTGATTTTCTAAGCCTGTACTATACATTCATACAGACAGCAAACTTTATTTGTACAAAGTAGGATTAATATACGTATACAGCTTATCTTCATGGTTTATTATTTTCTGATATGCCATATATATTTGGTGATACCCAATAAGATTTAAGTTCATTGAAGCATAGGAACTCAAACTTCATCCTGGTTAATCCTAATGACACCTTGCAAACCTCTCTATCCTGGGATTTTCAAAATATCTGGCTGTAGCACATCACTTTTATTGTTTTGTAAACTTGTTGTCTTTTAAGACTTTTTTATAAAATAGAGATGACAGTATAAAGACCATATAATCACTTTAAAAATGTATTAGTACATGCTTGTAGTACATAATATTTACATTTCTTACAGGGAATTAGATACAGGTATATAATACATCGTAATTCTTTTTTCATCCCCTTTACTCTCCTCCATCTCTTGATTCACTTATCTTTTTTGGGGGAGTGCATAATTGTAGTAATATTTTTATATTCTAAAATGATATTTAGCTCTAGTTATTGTTCTGAGACTACAAATGGTTGCCTTATTCTTTTTTTTTTTTGAGACAGTATCTCAATTTATAGTTTAGGCTGTCCCTGAGCTCACTATGTAGCCCAGTCAAGCCTCAAACTTAGCAATCCTGCCTCTTGCCTCCCAAATGCTGGGATTACAGGCCTGAGCCACCATGCTCAGCACTGTGGTATGTGGTACTGATTGCTGGTGGGAGTGAGTCACCACACCCAGTATTGTTGTATGAGGTTACCAGCATCAAACTCAGGACCTTGTGCTTGCTAGGCAGGCACTGGAACCACTGAGCTAAATCTGCAGCCCCAATAATTGCCTATATTTCAGAGAAATATTGAAGGAAATCATAGAAGCTTCTAAGTGTGAAGATTTTTGTAAGTTCAAAACAAACATTTTATAAAATGAAGGGTAGTAGCACATCTTTAGAGACTTACAGTTCCATGTGAATCAGCCAAGAAGAACTAGCTACTATTTAGGAATAACTTGAGAAATTAAGCATTTACTTGTTCTCACCTTAGCTGATGTTAAAAAACAAAAAAGCAGGAAACCCCAGCAGCTTGGTTTTTTTTTTCCCCAGTGTCCACTTATGGGTTTTGAGAAACTACCTAGTTGATTTGGCTGGAGGGATCAAGCCATCAGGCATGTCATGGTTTGTTGGAACCCTGAATTTAATGTTGAAAATGCAAGTACAGTCACTGCCTGGCCTTAATACTGTACTGCCCACTGGATTCTCTGAGTCGGTTTTCTGTGCCCTGCCTGTTTCATACTAAAAGAAGCTAATTCTGAATTAATTATCTAAAATGCTTTATCAACAGAGCTGATCCAGTGTAAGGTACCATCATTATTCTCTTGAAATAGGTGAAGGAATAAGTCACTTAAAATCATATTTTTATCTGAGAGCTATTTATGGAATGTATTTGTAGCTGTTTAGTTATGATCATTAAATTAGACCACAGAATGGTATTGTAAAGTCACTTGTCTGGTTCAGGTAGCAACAAGTGATGAACATGAGAATTATAACGTGGAACCTGTCGAAATGAGTTTATCCTGTAGGTGGAGTTACATATCTGTTATTAGCTAGTATATGTTCCCTTTCAGCCTGTTTATTGAGAAAATAATTACAAAAAGTACACAAGCAAAGCATTTGTTGTAAGACTTTGTGTGATCAAGTATTTTTTTTTATTTTGAAAAGAAAACTAATAAGGTTAAATTTAGAATTCCATAGGACTAGAATTAATAATTTATTAATGCAATAAACTGTTTCTTTGCAACTGAAACTCTTTTCAAAATTGCCAAGTTACCACTCTAGTTAAATTCTGAAATCATCTTAGAATCATTTTATATTTAGTATTTTTATTTTATAAATTTTTAATAAAAAGTTTTAAAAATTATTAATTTTATAGAAATTAATTCTTATTGTCATACTTTATAGATACTGTTTAAGGCTCAGAGCAAAAATCATGTTTAAGTAGAGCAGTTTAATTCTGACTGCTATTGATGTAACTTTTTTTTTTAAGATATTTCAAGGAAACAAAGATTATCACCAGGATGTGCGAAATAACTTTTTACCACCAATTATTGCACGTTTTATTAGAGTGAATCCTATCCAGTGGCAGCAGAAAATTGCCATGAAAGTGGAACTGCTTGGATGTCAGTTTATTCCTAAAGGTAAAAAGACAAATGTTTAACAGATGTTATTCTTAGGGGATTGTTAATTTTTAACACAATAATTAGGTTTATATCACTACACACAGGAAATACATTTGTTTGACTTTTTAATCTAGGCATACAATGTATAATGATCAGATCAGAGTAGTTGACTTATATGTCACCTCAGACATGTATTATTTTTTTGTCCTAGGAACATTAAAAAAATCCTTTCTACTGTGGAGTTAGATGGGTTTTGCTATTCTCAGAGCAGGTAATTAAGAATGAGTGTTTTTGTGTTTATAGTATCATAGGAATTTTTAAATAATTATATTAAAAAGTTACATATCAGAATAATTACCAAAATTGCATGTGAAAGAAGCAGCATCATTCTTGAGATAACATATATTGGCATAGCTTTTCAAATACAAATTCAATTTTAATAAATGTTAATCAAGTCTCATGTACCATAATGTAAGCACTGAAGATTAGAGCTGTAACTGAGGCCTAAATACCTCTCACTTTGAATTAATTAAAAGTGGGAATAACTTCTCACAGTATTTTACAATATTTTAATCTTATTTTACTGCCCTGTCCCTCCAAACTATCATAGTACCTGACATGTAGTTTATTCTCCGTAATTACTTTAATTAATAATTAACATGTACTTTAATTAATAATTAACATGATGATACTTTATATAATGTTAGATTTCAACATCATTCTGCTCCTTAATATTCTTCTAAGATTATTTTTAGATGACTTTAAAAAATGAAAAGTCTTTATGTATATACTTCATGCAGAATATAATATTTATACTTCTGATATATTCTCTGAGGTTTAAAATTACTGCAAAATTAAACACTATAGGAAATATTGAAGACATTTAATACCATTACTATTTTTAACTATGGTTTATTAAGAGCAAAATGTATTAAATTTTCTAAAACATTTTTTAAGGTCGTCCTCCAAAACTTACTCAACCTCCACCTCCTCGGAAGAACAATGACCTCAAAAACACCTCAGCCCCTCCCAGAATAGCCAAAGGTATGCCTGCTTCTTATGTGCGAGCTTAATAGTCCCTGGATTAGTGCTGTCATTTTCCATATGTATATTTAAACATTATGAAATAAATTCATCTTAATCAAGGTGTAGATAAAAAATTATTTTTAAAACTTTTTTCAAGGTCGCGCCCCAAAATTTATTCAACCGTTGCAACCGCGCAGTAGTAATGAATTTCCGGCACAGACAGAGCAAACAACTGTCACTCCTGATATCAAAAATACGACCATAACTCCAAATGTAACCAAAGGTATGCAAATGCAAAAATGAATACCTTGTACATTGTAGTGTTTGTTTTTAACAAATGCTTTCAGGGCCATTTCCAGCTAAGGGCCTGGTTTCTTTCCCTCCAACTGTAATTTTAAGTCTAATAAAAACTTTAATTTCACTTTTTACAGAGAAGACTAATAATCGTTCTTATTTTCTAAATATTAACTAGATTCAGTAACTTTCTTCAACATACCATATGTCAGTTTCTTTCCTGTCTTTTGAGGTGTTTTAACAAAGATCACTTTCATTCTCATGCTTTTCTCAGGAAAAGCTAGTTAAGATAGAAGTAGGAGTTCTCAGAGAAAAGAGATCTCAGCATCTCCCAAAGAGCTTCTCCCAGTTTGCAAAAGTCACATGTGTAGGCAGAATCCTAGGCTGCATGCCTGGATGGGAGAACAGTCACTGAAAATATTATTCTATCTTAAAATATGATCATACAGTACCAAAATCTCAGGGTTAAGAGCGTCCTTAAAAATCTTATAAAACTAGGATTTTTGTAACCTTAAAAGGAACAACAGATAATGGGCTGTTCTTCTCCCTGTTGAAGGCCTCCCAGCTTCTTTTCACTGAGATGGTCACTTAAAGATTTATTACTTTTTAAAACCTCAACAGATACATTAAAGCCTCTGATTCAGACACATTACATTCACCTAAAACAGACTGTTCTATCCAGTTTCACAAATTTTAGAGAAAAAAACAATTACTTTTCTGAATTGAATCCTTCCTACTCTGAATCATAATTTTTATTTTACGCACTTCACCTTCTGTATTTATACATCCAGGCCAAGAGTGATTTCAGGGAAAAAGTCATGCCATGGTCAAATGTGTGCTGGCAATCTTTCAGATTTTGCTAGCTGTAGGAATACCAACACTCATTAGTTTTTATACATATTTCCTCAAAATACCAGTCAGAAAAATACTTTATATTCCTATTTTTAAAAATACCTGTTTCCTGGCATTGTCTTCAATAATTAGTGGTTCCTTTAAATATTTGCCAAGTTGGTAAACAAGAATAGTACCTTGTTCTTGGTTACTAATGAAGATAATATATTTAATGCTATTTGTATTTTTAATGTATTGCTAATTGATTTCCACTGATTTTTTTCTATTGTTTGCTTTTGGCTTGTGTAGTCCTAAATTAATATTTCATATTATTACATATGAAGAAAGTTCACTTTCCCTGCTCATCTGTCTTTCAGTTTTATTTTGTAATTTTAAACTTAATGAAAATTTTAAACATAAAGATGGAATGAGTAATATATCTGTGAAACTTTCTGCAGTTGCTAACTCATGCCCAGTCTTGCTTCATAAGTGATAGATAAGCTATTCATTGATACAGGAAAATGTTAAGTGTTGATATGGCTAAATCTTTTTTAGTCTTTTTCTTCATTATTTCTGCCTTTTGTGTTAATATGGTTTTTATATTTTTTTAAAAAATTATGCCTTTGATGTTAATGTTTTTAATTTTTAAAATTTTTATAATTTTAGATGTAGCATTGGCTGCTGTTCTTGTCCCTGTGCTAGTCATGGTCCTCACTACTCTTATCCTAATATTAGTATGTGCTTGGCATTGGAGAAACAGGTTAGTACAGAGGTAGTTCACCTCGTTGGTCCTGGGGTCGGAGGGTGTGTTCCAAAGTGAAATAGAAACTAACTGCAGAAGATAAACTATATTCAGTACAACTTACGGATTTGAGAATGAGAGTCATTAGAATAAAAATTACATGTATTTCTTATTATTCTCTTTAAAAACTAATAAGGTCAGTTCCCAGTTAGTTACTTAGTACCATTAGGATCTGTGCAATAATATGATCAAAGTCTATTTAGTGGGTCGGGGATGTATCTCAGTGGTGCCTCACCTGGCTGGCAAGCACAAGGTCATAAATTCAATCTCCAGTACCAGAAAACAAAAACAAATAGGTACTTAGTAATTTTTACTGAAGAAAGAGACAAATTGATGTCTTCAAAGTGACGAGTAGGGTTGCCTTATGTATACAACTGTGGGGTGGAGATTTAGCTCAGCGGTTCTGGTGCCTGCCTCGCAAGCGCAAGGTCCTGAGTTCGATCCTGGTAACCACATACAATGCTGGGTGTGGTGACTCACGCCCACCAGCAATCAATACCACATACCACAGTGCGGGGCGTGGTGGCTCACGCCTGTAATCCCAGCACTCGGGAGGCAGAGACAGGAGGATTGCCTGGGCTACATAGTGAACTCAGGGACAGCCTGAACTACAAAGCGAGACCCTGTCTCAGAAAAAACAAAACAAAACAAAAAAAACTGTTCTGTGGTTTGATGGGTTATACATGAAGTGCTGACAATATTCATTCAAATTTATTTGCAGCCTTTTCAGGAAAGGGAAATTCTCCTATTTCACCTTAAAGGAGTTGGGGTTGTCTAGATAGAGGAAGGTAGGCAGACAGTCATAGACTGTTTGGAGCATTAGAAGAAAATACCATGAATGGGGTGACTTCTAAACAACAAACTGTTACTTCTCACAGTTCTGGAGGCTGTGAGGCACTGGCCGGTGAGGGCTCCCTTTCTAGTGCAGACAGCACCTCCTCATTCTGTCCTTAAATGGCAGGAGGTATGCGCAAGTTCCCTCAGGCCTCTTCCCAGGGCACCAGACCATTCCTGAGATCTCTGACTCATGACCTAACTGCTTCACAGAGGCCCCGTTTCCTAACGCTGTCATCACTTTAAAGGGTTAGAATTTAAACCTAAGAATTTGGAGGGGCACTGACATTTAGAAGGTTCCAACAGAGGATAGCCAAATCTAGGGCACTGTCAGAGAAAAGATAAAAATAGAACCATAGGGCCAGAGATTTAGCTCAGTGGTTCCAGCGCCTGCCTCACAAGTGCGAGGTCCTGAGTTCGATCCCGGTAACCACATACAATGCTGGGTGTGGAGACTCATGCCCACCAGCAATCAATACCACATACCACATTGCTGGGTGTGGTGGCTCACGCCTGTCATCCCAGCACTCAGGAGGCAGAGACAGGAGTATTGCTGAGTTTGAGGCTCGACTGGGCTACACAGTGAGCTCAGGGCCAGCCCGAACTACAAGGCCAGACCCTGTCTCAAAAAAAAAAAAAAAAAAAAATAGAATCATAGGCAAAACAGTGAGTTATCTTGTGTGAAGCTCCCATGAAGGAATCCTCAGCAGCTACCACAGAGTGGTAGTCTGGGTGTGAATAAGGATAGGCTTTTGCTGTGCGACAAAAATTTAGTTTTTCTTCTGTGCATAGGATAATCAATGAGTATTAAGCAGGCCCTTAATAGGTCATATCATTGGAGAATAGTAGTGACGGGATTTATGAGGAGTGATTTGGGTTAATTGAAGAGGAAAAAGAAAGAAATTAACTAATTAGAACTAGTGGAAACATAACACTGATTCTAAGGAAGGGAGGAGATGGAAGGTAGGACGTTTCAGAGTAGCATCAAAAGGAAGATTACCTGACTAGTGTGCTAAAGAAGAAGGAAGGATCGAGTTGGTCTGTGGTTTCTGCTTTGTCCAGTTAGAACAGTAGTGATATCCGAAGGGGGAATAATAGCAGGAGGGACAGGTTTGGTAGAGAAAGAGGATGGTTTTATTTGTGTAATTATTTAACAGATATTCCAATGCTTGCCTGCTAGCCTGTGCCAAGTGATAAGCTATGCATGAGTTAAGGAGTCCAGAAGTGAGTCTCAAGCTCACAGACCAGGAAAGGATGCAGAAGAAACTCAATTTTTGTATTTTGTACAGTATGTGTGTCACAAGAGGGAGCTAGAGAAGCATTTTAGATGGATCTCAGATTTGTAGTTTGGGGAGAGCAGACAGCCAGTGAGTTTGCCTAAGAATGGGAAAACGAGGAAAAGGAAAGAGGAGAAAGTCTGTATAGTGTGTTTAGTGAACTGAACAACAATAATAGTAATGATGAAGCCAGTAGTCTTACTTGTGTGAGATCACTGCCTGATAAGTGGCACAGTAGGTTTGGAAAAAGGAAACATAATAGAACAACCACAATGTCTTGAATCCTTAACCCACAACAACTACTGTTCTAAACACTTACATGTAGCAAATAAGTAAACCTGAAGCCCTTTCTCTTGAAATTTAATTATAAAATCCTTTGTACTCAAGCTTTAATATCCAGGCCATTAATTTTTGTCTTAGATATGTCATAAACTATCACTTTCATGTAGAAAACATTAATTTTTCTAAAATCTTAGGGTAACTAGAGCAGTGGCCCTCAGCCCTTTCTGGTACCACTTTGGTAGAAGACAGACTTCTCTGAGGTGGGCTTGGGAGGGTGAGAGCATGGTTTCCAGATGATTCAGAGGAGCTGGCGACCTACATACTTTGAATCTAATGCCATCACTGATCAAATGAAAGGTGGAGCTCAGGTATTACGAGCTAATACCTTCATTCACTTAGGTTCTAACTCACTTTCAGTTGTGCAGCCCAATTTTTTTTTTCTTTTTTGGGGGGAACAGGGTCTTGCTTTGTAGTTCAGGCTGGCCCTGAGCTTACTATGTAGCCCAGGCAAGCCTTGAATTCAGCAGTCCTCCTGCCTCTGCCTTGTGAGTGCTGGGATTACAGGCTTGAGCCACCACGCCCAGCATTTGCTCAACCCAATTTATAACAGATCCCTCCCTGGTCCAGGGTTTGGACCCGGGGTTGAATTGGAGAGGTTTTTGGAAAAAATTAATTAATATGTCATCATATTTTGTCCTTTTTTCCAATCCCGGTTTTTTATTATCAGCTTTAACACCTCTCATCTCTTCCACAAATTTATATAATACTTTACTTTGAAATAATGAAATAATTTAAATATAGTTATGTTTTAAGATGAGAAAGTTTGAAAAATGAGTAATAAAAATAACCTTACTTTAAAATGAACATTTTCCAGTAGGAAAAATAAATGGCTTGGGCTCTTTACAATAGCCAAATTTATGATCTTGAGCAAATCACATAGCTGCCTTACCCTCACTTAGGGACAAGAATAATTTCTGCTCTCTCATTAGCCTGAAAAGTATTTTAGTTAAATAAGATGTATATGTCTGAATCAGACAGTATTGTCTGATTTGCTTTTTTAAAAAGCCTCTTGGTCCACAGTAATTCTTAACAGAGGAAAGATTTCTCCCAGGGATAACAAGTTGGAATTCTTACAGGTGGAGTGGGAGAGTCATTTTTGTTATATTTGGTGGCTATTAACTCTCCAGAGGCACTGTAATACCTCCCAGGCTGCGAGAAACATTGTCCTCCCCCTGCCATTTGTCACTGTTAGTAATAGCATTGGTTTATGCTGAAATATGAAGGGAATGACATCTATACAATTAGGATTAGAGACACTTCCAACTTTTCTTGGGCAAAGGACTGTAAAAGAAAACCAGAAAGTTAGAAAAAAGAACAATAGAAAACCATCATTTTTTTTTCATTGTCAATTTTGTGAATAGATTTACTTGTGGAATTTGTATTTGAATCCAAAACAACCCTAACAGGATTTGCGTACGGCAGCCCACCTGTCAGGGCTGAATCTTGTCTTTTAATCTACAGACTTGCCCTTCTTATTTCCTTTACTGCTTTCCTTTGAATCATAGGTGGGTAATAAGGTAAATTTATTGAGTGGGAACTTACAAGCTTCAGCAGTGGCAACTAGAGAACTCCCCCAGGTAGATGAGCAAGTAGAAAGGTGTGTTTTTGACTAATTATTAACTCGGGTGTTCATGCTTCAGTTTCAGAGGTTTCTTACCATAGATGTACTCGACTAATATTTCTTTCTGTATTTTTCCAGAAAGAAAAAAACTGAAGGCACCTATGACTTACCTACCTGGGACCGGGCAGGTAACTCATGTAGACTCTGCATCTCTTTTCTGTCTGAGGGAAATCCCCCCCTGCAGGCAGCACTAGTGCAAGAGGAATGTCTTCTCCAGCCCATGCAACTGCCCCACACTGATAGAAAAGTGGCATGCTCATCTCACTATTTTTACTCTTCTGCAGCCTCTCCTAGTGAATCAGTAATGAAGTGGAAAGTGAATTTCTCTTGATACATGTTGTTCTTTTTATAGTGGAAAGCTCTCCTGTTTTGTCCTATTTGTCTTCTAAAGGGAGACCAGATTTCTATGTGGCCTGTATGAGTGCTAAGTAAAAGTAAAGGGCTGCGGTCCCAGTAGTAGAGTAAGTTTGTGTCACACTGGTGTAGCTATTCTGTAAGTAGAGTGTAGGGGTGTATGAGATCTGCTGTCTCTACAGTGCTGATTTGTCATCTTTCGAGCAGTTGCAGGTGACACTAGAGGTGTCACTGCTGGTACGAGAGTATAAAAGGACAGTGGTGGAACACATTACAGTGCTGCTGGTTCCCCAGAATGGAAAAAGTATTGGAAAACATTTTCCAACATATTGGAAAAGTATCATTTTCCAACATATTGGAAAGTATTATTTCAGAAACATTTATAAAAACCATCCTGCATATAACAGCACTCTGACTGCATATAATGGTAGTGATTTGCATTTGCATATGGATTTGATAGAGATCTGCACTATGTTCTGCTTTCCACTGGATATCCTATCAAAGCAGAAATACTGAAATATAAAGGCTAATACGGAGGTATTTGTTATACAAATAAATGGTCTCTTTGGCTTATAATCACAATAAAGGTTGGTGGAAAGGAATGAAGCAGTTTCTCCCTGCCAAATCAGTGGAACATGAGGAAACCC
Source organism: Thryonomys swinderianus (assembly GCA_004025085.1). Lineage (NCBI taxonomy): Eukaryota > Metazoa > Chordata > Mammalia > Rodentia > Thryonomyidae > Thryonomys > Thryonomys swinderianus. The sequence goes on along the minus strand of PVIC010002093.1, from coordinate 651 downwards.
CAGTTCGCTACAGCAGTAGTGAAGTTAATCACTTGACTCCGAGAGAAGTCACCACAATGCTACAAACTGACTCTGCAGGTAATTATGTGGTGGTAGTTTTAGGAACTGGATAGGGTGAGAAACTGTGTGTTTGCTGTAATCTGCTTTAGGATTGACAGTATATTTGATGTTTTTCTTGTTGAAGAGGAATTAATTTTTGAAGGTAGACATTCTAAAAAGATGACCTTGAGAGAATCATTTCTGTGTCTTAGATATTCTTTTCATAAAATTGGGCAATTGATTTTTAAAGGCTTTGGGATTTTTTTTTTTTTTTTTTTTGAGACAGGGTCTCGCATTGTAGTTCAGGCTGGCCCCGAGCTCACTATGTTGCCCAGGCAAGCCTCGATCTCAGCAATCCTCCTGTCTCTGCCTCCCGAGTGCTGGGATTACAGGCGCGAGCCACTACGCCCGGTGGCTTTGGGAATTTTATGTGTTAACTTAAAGTATTATTTTGTTTTGGGGTAGGAAAGGTGATAAGAGGAAATCAGGAAAGACAGAAAAAGCCTTACAGTATCCTATTATCTAGTATACATTCATTTTAAACATTTTATATGTGAAAAGAAAAAAAATTCTTATTTTTTGCCAAAACTAATTCTTTCAGTAGTGAATTTT
>PVIC010002092.1:41756-81862 GCA_004025085.1 Thryonomys swinderianus | reverse complement strand
ATATCTATCCTTTATGATGCACAGCCTTTATATGCAGCTTAATCCCTGTAAAATTATTTTGCTGTTGTCTACTTTGTTGTTTGGGCACTAGTGTCATCTAAATCACTTCATCTATCCTAGCTAACATTTGAGTTGATAAGCTTGGTGGCTAACAGAACAAAGCCTTGGTTTTGACTCCACAGAGCCCTCTTTTGCTACAGTTGGGTCCACAGCAATGTTGAAACCTGAAAAGTAACACAAGCTGTGTGAAAATGGAGTCCGAACAGATTTCATGGTGACCCAGAAAAGAGCAGGAAAAAAGAGTTCAAGGTCAAGTGTACACTGCTCACAAGTCAAAAATATAGTAAGAATTAATGACATTCAGTGTTGGCAGCAACTGCAGGCAGCAGTTCAATCTAATTTTTCCAGATGAAGAATCTGTGTTAGGATGGAGCCCAATGGAACCGCAACTACCTTGCAAGATCAAGATCAAAATCCTGAGTTCAATCCCTGATATAGGAAAAAAACAGTACCTCCTATACCTTTGCCAGGGATTTAGCTCGAGTGGAACTATGCCTATCTTGGAGGCACAAAGGCCCGAGTTCGATCTCCTGTACCAAAACAAAACAAACAAACCAATTATGGTCAGGAATGATTTTCTGAAGTCATCGTTCTTATTTCCTTTTTATATTTTGGATATTGTGTCTTGCTGTGCAGTGCAGGCTGGTCTTGAGCTCATATTCAGGCCAGGCTGACCTCAAACCCATAGTAATCCTTTGTCTCAGGCTCCCAGGTGCTTGGATGACAGGTGTGCACCACCACTTCCAGCACTCTGAGGCCACAGCTCTTGTTGATGTCAAAACTAGACTCTCAATCTAGTGTTCTTTCTGTTATGTGATGAAAAGTGACAGTTTCTTTATAGAAGAACCTGGATAAGTCTTCCTAAGCACTCAATTTGGAGATGGGCATTTGAAGATAAAACTGGAATAAAAGAAGATATTAAAAAGAGTATCCAAAATATTTTAAAAATTCAAATAAAACAAATAAAAACAATGCAAAGTTTTTATATTTAGCCCATATTTCCTACCCCTATATAAAAACAATAGGGAAATACAGCAGTCAGGAATTTTAGTGATAAAAAGAGCTACAGTTTGATAAAAAGAGCAACTATCTAGAGGCAGTGAAGTAATAACTGCCTTTTTTCCTTCAAAAATAGAAATAAACCATGATGTGTTACCTAACACCCCTGAGCTTGCTCATAAGTCCAGGAAGTTCCAGTGCATCTCTCTGTTCTCCACCTGCCCTGAATAATGCTGGCTTTTAGCCGACGCCAGACAGATCAGACCTCTAGAACAAGCCCTGTTCAGATCAACCCAGGAAACCACTAGGATTCCCAGAGCCAACTCATCTCCAGCAGCTGTGAGCAATCCCTTGCTTGCTATTTTTATACCTTGTTCACTCATTTTTTTTTGTTTTCTTGAGACAGGGTCTTGCTTTGTAGTTTAGACTGGTTCTGAATTCACTATGTAGCCAAGGCTAGTCTCGAACTCACCAATCCTCTTGCCTCTGTCTCCTGAGTGCTGAGATTACAGGTGTGAGCTACCGTGCCGGCATTTTGATATGTGGCACTGCAGATTGAATTTGGGACCTTGCACTTGCCAGGCAGAAACCAGAACCACTGAGGTAAATCCCAAGCCCTTAAAAATCTGTCACACTGTCAACTCTTAAACTTAGAAATTCAAACAAATAAAAATGAGATTCTGGAAGGCTAAACTCATTTTTCAAAGTCATCCAATTTATTAGAGCTTGAGGTCTTTGGTTATAGTCTTTCCATAGTGTTAGCTCTTTTCCTGTTGAAATTCATGGCAAATTAGGGCCTCTAGAAAATTACTGTTCTTTCAGGCTAGTCTTCTATCCCCTGTAATGACTTGAAATGACTAAAAATGGTCAATTTTCCTCGCCTGGAGAGGGTTGCTTTACAGACCAGGCACAGACCACGACTAGATCTGTGCCTCGATCCTAATCATGCATTCAGATTTATTTCCTATCAGTCAAATCATTTTCCATACACTTTCCCACAACACGAGGAAAAAAATAGCCATACTGTATTTCACATGGAAACCTAATTTAAACCAACTGTTCCATCACTGTGTGAGTCCCCAGGGCCTCTGGTCATGGATATTATGTAAGCACTGTTATCATAACACACACTCACATGCACGCACACATACGCACACATCTGTTTACAAACTTCAAGGATAGTTATTATCATGACCTAATGTAGTCATAATTTTATAGGCATAAAATTTTATAGTCATAATTAAGTAGTGAGAAAGTCATCAATCAGACAAAATAATTGAAAAACGAGATGAAAAAGAACCAGTGAAAAATGTGAAAATGTTGCCCAAAGCATAAATGGTGGACATATTTACTAAGTGGAAAATGATATGTGTTGCCAATTCAGAAGGAATTTTAGGACACTAAGGTCACAAAGCAAAGCAAAAATTGCATAAAGTACTGCTATGGTGTAGACTTAAAATGTCTCTGAAAAGTCCCATGTATTTAGAGGTAGAGCGTTTTGAAGGTAACTGGATAATGGGGGTGCTATATTTATCAGTAGATTAATCCAGTGCAGAGTTAGTAGCTGAATGTGTTGTTAGGAGGCAGGGCCTAGTTGGAGGTGAATCACTGGTGGCATAACCTAGGTGTTCCTTTTTTTTTTTAAACTGAATTCTTTATTGGTACTTTTTATATATAGCTCACAATCACACTCAACATTGGGGAATTTGTACCAGTATATGACACAAATTAATTCTCATTTTTACCCATATCCTTAGCAACCCCACAACCTACCACCCCCTATATGAAGAGGGTATTTTTGTCTTCATTTCCTCCTTTCTCTCTCTGCTTTCTAGTTGCCATGGGTTGAGCAGTTTTCTTCCATCACATCTTTCCACTATAGTGTTTCCACCTTAAAGCCTGCCAACCATGGGCTAATTATCTGAAACATGAAACAAAATAAACCTCTTTTCCTTTAAGTGTCTGATATTTTGACCCAGTGTTAGAAAAGACACTAATACAGAAAACTGGTACATAACAGTATTGTTGCTGTGACTGTTCCTAACCATATGGTTCAGAAGTCTTTATAAATCCTTTATAGGAGTTTGCAAAGGTTTGAAAGAGTATGTGAGAGAAACCCTAAGTTACTGTAAACAGAGCTTGTTGGGTAATTATGATTGGAGCTCAGAAGACCAGGATGCTGACAGGAATACAAATGGTAAAGGACAATCTCTTAAGGTTTCAGATGGAAAGAATGAGGACTCTATTGAAATCTGGACTAAAGGCTATGCATTATTTTGGAAAATAATCTGTGCTTTGTCCATATCTTAAGACTTTATGCAAGGCAGAATTTAAATGTAGTGGAGTAAGTGATCAAGGTGGATCAATCTTCAGTCTATGGCATGGGTGTGGATGGCTGCTTTCAATCAGATCTATAGTATGAAGTAGGAACAGAAAGTAGAGTTGAAAGACGATTTTTAAAAATTTGTAATTTCATCAAAAAAGAAGTATCTGAAAAACTGGAGCTCAAAGAACATCGTTACTGAAAGGATTAGCATTAAAAAGAAGACAAATACTTGGCATCAGGACAATAGGAAAGGTATATTGAACACATCTCAAGGATTGGTCAAACTTTAACTCCCACAGGCTCAAGGGCATGAAAGGGTAAACTTTTTGGAAAGACTTCACTTTGGGAAGAGAGCCCTGTTCATTCAGGAATATCTAGGGAAGTATTTTCCTGAGTTCGGCCATCTAGGCACTCAGAGGCCACTGCAGCCACAGTCCAAGGGTGCTATGTTACTGCTTGAGCTGGATACAGATCTTAGCATTATGCACCCAGACTGTAAGAGTTTTGGGGTTACAGAGAGTTCTACTCAGATTTCAGAAGAAGACCTGGGAGGCCAGGCAAAAATATTTGGCAGGGTCACAGTCCTTGATAGGAGCCTCTAAGAGAGTGAGCCCTGAAGCTGTGAGAGTAAAGCCAAAGGTGCATTAGAGACCCTAGGAAGTTGGAAATGCCAGAAAGGTTGAGTGATGTGTAGCAGGGAGCAGAGCCAGCCAAGAGGCCATATGGAATGCTACTGTCAAGGTCTTGGCAGGAGGTTTGCCCAAGTCATTTGAAGTTTACATCTTACCACGACCTACCTTAGGTGCTGATCATACAGCTACAAGATTTAATATTTTGGGCTTTGTTTCAGTGTTGTTTAAATATATTACTATTTCTCTATTCCCTCCTTTTAGAATGAGAATGTGTCTCTTGTGCTATTGTATGTTAAAAGTATTTAAATTAAAAAATTATAGAGACTAATAATTTACCTTGAATTTCAGAGGAGAGTTTGGACATTAACTTTTTTTTTTTTGAGACAGTGTCTTGCTTTGTAGTTCAGGCTGGCCCTGAGCTCACTATGTAGCCCAGGCAAGCCTCGAACTCAGCAATCCTCCTGTCACTGCCTCCTGAGTGCTGGGATTACAGGCATGAGCCAATATGCCCGGCTGGACATGAATTTTTTAGCAGTGCAGGAATTGTTAAGACTTTATCAACTCTTAGACTAAGTGCATTTGTATAAGGAGATGGAAATAAGCTCTTTGGAGGCCAGAGGTGGAGTTATGGTTATGGTTTAGATCTAAAATGTTATGCTTTGATCTAAAATGTCCTCCCATATTCTCACATATTCAGGGTAGGCCCTTTGGAAGGTGATCTGATCATGGATACTATAGTGAATTCATAGAGTCTCATGAGCTTGAACCAGTGATGATAGTACATGTATGACTGTCCCACTTGACAGCTTGTACAAATAGATTTTATGATCTTTATCATTCTTTTTGATAACAGAATTATTAAAAATCTGCCTGATGGGAGAGTCATGCATGTACCACCAGTGGTTCAAGCTTCTGGTAGCAAGACATATAAACTGAGCATGACATTGATGAACTCATGGATAAATGTGCTATAGGAAGTAGAGTTCCATTTTTCATCTTTCATTGAAGGTGGGTCACTGGGTGTGTTGCCTGGAAGGATATATTTCTGTCATAAGTAAGTGTTTTCCTTTTCTCTCTGCTTCCTGGCTCCATGGATGGAGCAATTTTCCTTAACTATACTCTCCCACTATGCCATTTCTGCCTTGTAGCTGACAAACCATGGACTAATCTGAAACAAGAGCCAAAATAAACATTTATTCTTTTAAGTAACAGGTAAGGGTATTTTGCCCCAGTGAAGGAAGAGTAACTAATGTAAGTAAGTATTATGCTGTAACAAAGGGCATGGTCCCAGATCAGAAATGTATTAACTGTGACAGGTTATTAACTGTAGATTATTTTATCTAATTTCTGTGGTCAGTGAAGACCAACAAATCAGGCTCCTTGGCTAACTATTTAGAAGCTTCCTTCTCAAAGCTGGTTTACCCTAGTGACCTTAACTCTTGGACCATGCCTATATACCTCCATAATTATTCTTCCCCAAATAAACTTCTCCTTTGTCTTTTTCAGTACTAGACCTAGCCAAACTGAACATCTTCCTTTCCCTCTTAACAAATAACTTATCAGCATAACTCTATCTAAATTAGGGAGAAATATTATTTCATTATTTAAATGACCTTTCCCCAGTCCTCTATGCGTTTTCTGTTTCTTCTTTCAATCTGAATCACTGTATTGACCCACCAGGTCCCTGTCTGTTCTCCAACCCTGCTTTCCTCCCCCCAATACTTTTACATATTTGGTAAACTAGGCTTCTTCCCCTATTGGAGAGGTTTTATTCTATTGCTCCTTCTATAAGAGGTCCCCTCCCCATACTGAGCTAGTTATTAAGGTCCTGTCCACACATCCTGTAAGCAGAATTGCCAATTGACTCACAATTAGGGACTCATTTGTGGGCCCCAGGCCTCAGAAGATCTCTTCCTCACTGAGTCTCCTTAAGTTGTACCCTTCTGCACACTGAGAAGTCTATGGGGAGAGGCCATATAATTGCCCACAGACTGTGCACCTACTTCTAACTTATTCATCCATTATAGAACCAGGCCTTCTAAGTCACCTGATCAAAGAGTTCCAAGCCCCCTTTCAGGCCTGCAAGGGCTTTCTGTTTGGATCTGTCCTGAGGGTACATCATAAGCAATCTATGGATAGCTGTAGCATATGGAAAAAGTTTGAACTTGATATATGAGGTGTTCGCACAGTGTTATACAGGATAGGATGGAAAGACATACCTGGCTGCTGAAATTTATTCATTTGTTTTAAAATTAACTTTATTGTTACACTTTATACATACATTATGTTCACATTCAACATTGAGAATTTGTACCTTACACATTGATGCTTGTTAATTTTCATTTTTTCCCTTGCTTCTGCCCTCCCTACAATGCCTACCTCCATATACAAATTTTGTTTCCTTTTCCTTACTATCAATTTTTTCCTTCCTTTCTTTACTTTCCCCTACTCCTCTTTCCATTTCCTGTTGAACATTTTCTTCTTATTTCACAATAACTATCACACATTTAGGCATTTATTTATACCTTCAGTTTCTCATACCAGAGAAAAGATAAGGTATTCACACATTTATTTCAGGTAGGAATATGTCCTCAAGGTACATCCAATTGAGTATAAATGACTCAAATTTAACATTCTTTATGGCAGAGTAACACTAGTTTATTAAAAAACAAAATAAAACAAAACACATCTTTATCCATTCTCCCTTTGCAGGGTATTTGGGTTGTTTCCAAGATTTAGCTATCACAAACTGAGCTGCTATAAACATGGGTGCACATGTGTTGCTGTGGTATATATATACACACACACACACACACCTAGCAGGGAAGTAGCACAGTCAAATGGGACCTCAAGTCCTAGTTTTTTAAGGAATCTCCACACTGACCTCCATAGTGGTTGCACCAGTCTACATTCCCACCAACAGTAGAGAAGGCTTCCTTTCTCCCCACATCCCACCAGCATTTGCTGTTGGCTGATCTTGTGATAGCAGCCATTTTTTTCTAGAGTAAATTGGAATCTTGTGTTGTTTTCATGTGCATCTCCCATACGACAGGTGATGTCGTACATTTCTTCATATGTTTCTTAGCGCCTTTATTTCTTTACCTGAAAAATGACTGTTCACTTTATGCCCATTCTTGGAGTGGGTCTTTAAATTTGATCTTTATTTTGAGACAAGGTCTCGCTTTGTAGTTCAGGCTGGCCCTGAGCTCACTATGTAGCCCAGCAAACCTCGAACTCAGCAATCCTTTTGTCTCTGCCTCTTGAGTGCTGGGATTACAGGTGTGAGCTACCACGCCCAATATTGGGGGTTGATTTTTTAAAAAAATTCTTTATGTACTCTAGTCCTTTGTAAAACAGTTAGTAAAAATTCTTTCCCATAACATAGGTTGTCTTCTTGCTCTGTTGGTGGTTTTTCTTGCTGCGCAGAAGCTTTTTATTGAGATGAGATCTCAGCTCTTGATTCTTTCTGTTAGTTCCCATGACGCTGAGGTTTTGTCATAAAGTCTTCCCCTATGCCAGTGTCTCCAAGAGTACTACCTAACCTATTTGACAGCAGGTATTGTGTTTCTGTTTTAATATTTAGGCCGCTAATTCACTTTGATTTTAATTTGGTACATGGTGGAAGAGATAGATCTAGCTTTAATCTTTGGCAGGCTGAAACCCAGTTTTTCCAGCACCATTTGTTAAAGAAGCTGTCTCTCCTCCATACAGGGTGTATGGCTCTTTTGTCAAAGATGAGTTGGCTTAGTATATCTATAGTTGTTTCTGGATCTTCTGGTCTCTTCCACTGATCCTCAGGTCTGTTGCTTTGCCAGTACCATGCTGTTGTACTTATTTATTTATTTATTTATTTATTTATTTATTTATTTATTTATTTATTTATTTTTTGAGACAGGGTCTCGCTTTGTAGTCCAGGCTGGCTCTGAGCTCACTATGTAGCCCAGGCAAACCTTGAACTCAGTAATCCTCCTGTCTCTGCCTCCCAAGTGCTGGGATTACAGGCGTGAGCCACCACGCCTGGCACTGTGGTATGTGGTATTGATGGCTGGTGGGCGTGAGTCTCCACGCCCAGCATTGTATGTGGTTACCGGGGATTGAACTCAGGACCTTGCACTTGCAAGGCAGGCACCAGAACCACTGAGCTAACCCTCCAGCCAGTACCATGCTGTTTTTATCACACTGGCTTTTTAGTATAGCTTCAAGTTGAGAATTGTGATGCCCCTGTCATGTCCTTGTTGCCTAGAATTGCTCTTGGGTATCTTGTGGTTCCAGATGAATTTTTTGGTTATTTTCTCTAGCTCTGTGAAATATGCTGTTGAGATTTCAATCAGGATTGCATTGGATACACATAGTAGTTGTGGCAGTATTGGCCTCTGCAATTTAGGAGGAAGGCTGCTTTCTGGGACCTGATGAAAACAGTGGTTTCTCAAGGAGAACTTTCTTGACTCCCTCCAGGACTATATCCACATACTATGCATACTGTGAGGCTGATTTCAGTGCACATTTGCTATTGTGTTCACACAAAGGCATTCACTGAGCTTACTGTGTTTCACAGGTAAGTAGTAGTATCAGAGACCCAGCAAAATATACACCTCTAAGTCTTAATATGATTCAGCAAAGGTCAAATGAATGAATGATGCTTACTTTCTCTAAGAAGTTTCTTGATGGCTTACCTGGTACCTAACGTTCAATTTATTCCTGTTTCTCTTTAACTTAAAGACCCTGAGTTCAAAGTTATGCCTGTACTTAGATTCTCACCATGGCATGCGTGTGCAGCTGGTTTATTTTTGTTATATTTTTGTGTCTCTTTCACATGGGTTTGTTCTGTCTTCCCCCAACTGCAGCCTAATTTCTCAAGGATAGAGACCATCTTTCCCACATTCCAGTATGGGGATGCTCAGTGCCTCTGGCCAATGGGTAGGCCATCTGGAGTCCCAGGGGATGCTGTGGGCAGGGAGCATTCTCAGCTTCCAAGTGCTCTAGAATTATATTTGGGAAAGAGTCTGAACATTTCCTAATTCTATTCCCAGGTCCAGAAAAAGAAGACATATGACTTCCTGGCTAAAGATTTTAGAAAATGCTGAGCACAAATTTTCATAGAAAGATGATTCGTCTTAATGGGTATCTGATGATGCTAAGTGGTAAGGTTGAGCAACAGTGGTGAAATCTCCAGAATACAGTGAAGGACAAAGATACTCTCAATTAGTTTACCTGCAGTGTACGTCCATACCTTCCCTCCATGGGCTAAGACAACCCTTGAACTAGAGCATCCAGGCATGCACACAAATTTAACACACATACATCCCCATCTGGGTAGTGTTCCTAAAGTTAACATTACTAATTGTAACCAACATTACACTCACTGGTTGTGGTGGTGAAGAATTTGTTCAGATTTATATCCTAAGGCCTTATTCAGATCTGCAGATGGGACTCTTCAGGGTCTGCAAATCTGTACTTTCAAATAAGCCCCCTGGTGATTCTTAACTGGACTGAAGTTTGAGAAAGAGCCCAAGGGCTCAATGTTTTCCTCTGTACCCTGGGCCTCCAGTCAGAGCTCCAGCATCACTTCTGTCATACCAGTTCAATACTGTAAATCACCCTGTAGCTTTATTGTGCCACTGTACCAGACTCTGCAGTTGTAACCCATTTACAACTAGTAAAGGAAGCAGAGGGAAGCAGAGTAGTGCACTGGAAAAGAATATGGACATTGGAATTGGGCAGAATTGCACTTGGCTTCCAGTTTTACTGTTTCCTTGTATGTGTACCTGAAGCAAGCCAGCCATGATGCTGAGCCTCCATTCTCTTTTCATGAAAATGGGAATAATAGCTACTCCATAAAATTATTAGAAAGGTAAAACCAGAGATTATATCTAATAATCTTAACACAGTGCTTAGTGTGTAAAGGCTGAACGAGTGCTTACTACACTACTATGAACCTTGTTACCTGAGTGGTAGAGCTGCTAAGTTCTGGGTACAAGCACGGAAACCTAGAAGAGAGCAATGTCAAAGTCTTATTTCCTTACCAGGACAAGGCCAGGACCTGTGACTACCTGAGCCCAGTCCTTTCCTAACAGAGAGATAACTCATGAGACACATCTATCTTCTCTGGAGGCTTCCTTAACCCTTCATTGGTGATAAAATATCATTTAAAAATGTAATTGTCATCTATCTATCATCTATCATCTATTTATCTATATATCTATCTACTTATTTATAAGGCTTGATTGGAAAATACGGTGAATCTTTAAAAAAATTGTTACAATAAAAGATATACTGCCTTTAATCCTTCTCAAAATACTCCTCTCACTTTGAACACATTTACTTCATTTTTACCACTTTCTGAAGCAACTCTGGAAGTTCTCATTCATAGGTTTTTCAGTTGTGCTGCTGTGGGTACCTTGATGTCTTGGATCAATTCAAAATGTTCACCTCTCATAGTTATTTTGACTTAGAGAGAGAGAGAGAGACAGACAGACAGACAGAGACAGAGAGAGACAGAGACAGAGACAGAGAGACAGAGAGAGACAAAGATGGAGACAGGGAATCACTGAGTGCCATATCTAGTAAATAAGATGGATGAGGATATATTTGCCAAAAGCCTGGATTTGTGTGGTCTGGCACTCAGCAGCAACACTGATCATATTTTTGATCATATTTTGTGAGGACATTCACAAAAGGAGACTTACAAAACTGCTTCAAAAAGTGGCAAGATCAATGCGATATGTTCAAAATGAAGAGATTTTTTTTTTTTTTTTGAGGCAGGGTCTCGCTTTGTAGTTCAGGCTGGTCCTGAGCTCACTATGTAGCCCAGGAAAGCCTTGAACTCAGCAATCCTCTTGTCTCTGCCTCCTGAGTACTGGGATTACAGGTGTGAGCCACCACGCCTGGCACTATGATATGTGGTCCTGATTGCTGGTGGGTGTGAGTCACCACACCCAGCATTGTATGTAGTTACCAGGGATGTAACTCAGGACCTTGCGCTTGCGAGGCAGGTGCCAGAACAACTGAGCTAAATCTCCGGCCCTGAAGAGATGTATTTTGAAGGGGATCAATGGCAACATGTCTTTTATTGTAATACATTTTAAAAATTAAAGCATACTATATATAGTATATTACATATAATAATATATAGTATATTATATATATATATGTATATATGATGTAGTACCTTTTCTCAGATCAATTTCTCCCCAACTGAAAGCTCTTTATAGGCAGAAGTCATGACTTATTCATGTCAGGGTCCTTCATTTCTGGCACCCTACCCAGGCATCCCCCTGACACACAGTGGGTGCAGAGAATGTCTTCTTTTGAGTTCTTTGATATGCTGAGGATTCCACTGAGGAATTTCTGCTTAGGCAGGATACAGAGAGAAAGCAGGAGGCACATAAAGTGCTTTTTTGCAAGCTGAAGATTATACCCATATAGAAGATTATACTCAGATTATACCCTCCCCTTCACCCCAAATTCTTATTATTGTTGCCTTCAGAGAAAATTTTAAATCTCTTTTTGACCTTCAAGTTTGGCGCCATTTAACTTAAATTTACATTTCCAGTAGTTTTACTGTTTCCCATCAATTATTCATCTGATGTTTTATGCTATTATTTTAGCATTGATTTGATTTTATTGGTACATTTTATGTACACATGATGATAACAGTCAACACTGAGAATTTGTAACAGTATATGACACAACTTAATTCTCATTTTTCCCATTCTCCTACTCACCCTACAATTTCCCTGCTCCCTTTATATATAAACTTTGCTTCCTTTTTTAACCATCAATGTTTTTCTTTCCCTTCTTTACTTACCCTCTTTTCCCTTTGAATGTTTTCTATTTTACAATATCTACCATACATTTTAAAACTCATTACATTTTCAGTTTCTTATACCAGAGAAAAGATGCTATTTACACATCTGTGACCTATTTATTACTCTTTAAAGTAAGTCCTCAAAAACCATCCATTTGAGTATAAATGACTCAAACCTATCACTCTTGATGGCAGAGTAACACTCCATTTTATTTTTTAAAAAACACTATTTGGGCCAGAGGGTTAGCTCAGTTGTTCTGGTGCCTGCCTCGCAAGTGCAAGGTCCTGAGTTCGATCCCCAGTAACCACATATAATGCTGGGCATGGAGACTCACGCCCACCAACAATCAACACCGCATACCACAATGCCGGACGTGGTGGCTCACACCTGTCATCCCAGCACTCGGGAGGCAGAGGCAGGAGGATTGCTGAGTTCGCGGCGGCTTGCCTGGGCACCATAGTGAGCTCAGGGCCAGCCTGAACTACAAAGCAAGACCCTGTCTCAAAAAGCAAAAAAAAAAAACCCTATTTATTTATTTATTTATTTTCAAGAGAGGGTCTCACTTTGTAGTTCAGGCTGGGCCTAAGCTCACTATGCAGCCCAGGCAAGCCTTGAACTCAGCCTCAAACTCAAACTCTAGTTCCCAAGTGCTGGGAATATAGTGAGACCCACCACACCTTGCCCTGTGGTATGTGGTACTGATTGCTGGTGGGCATGAATCAGCATGTCCAATATTGTTGTATGTGGTTACCGGGATCAAACCAGGGACCCTGAACTTGCTAGGCAGGCACTGGAACCACTGAGCTAAATCTTTGGCCTACAAATCCCACATCTTTATCCAGTCTCCAGCTGATGGGCATTAGGCTATCCAAGACTTGGCTATCACAAACTGAGCTGCTGTAAATGTGGGTGCATATATGTCACTATGATAGGACTCTTAATTCTTTCATGTATATCCCTAGCAGGGAAATAGTAGGGTCAAATGGGACCTCTAACCCTAATTTTTTCAGTAATCTCCACTCTGATTTCCACAGTGGTTGCACCAGTCTACACTGCCACGAACAGTGGAGAGAGTTCCATTCTTCCCGCAGCCTCACCAGCATTTGTTGTTGGTTGATTTTGTGATAGCAGCCTGTCTATTCTTGTGTCTATGCTACTTTTCAATCTGATGACTTGTGCATATGTGGGGAAAATCTGTTTGTATGTTTGCTTTGTTTTGGCTAGCCTAAAGATCCTTACTCATCTGTACAGATTACATGGGCCTTACCATATTTACCTTTATATCTGGCTTCAGTGATTTATTCAAAGTTCAGTATATAAGCCAAGCCAGAACAACTAAACCCTCCCTGAATCTTTTGCTAAACTATCAGGAAAACAAACACAACTTTTTGTTGAGATTCTAAACTATAAAGATGTGGGGCGGTGGCTGCCTGTCTTTGTCACAGTATCAGGAAAGCCTGTTTAGGAATGAAAAAAAAACACAGAAGAAAGATGAAGATGGATCCATAAGGATATTGGTCTCTTTCCTAAATACAGCCATGCCTGAAACCCTCTCATGACCTCATATACCTAAAGTAATTTCTCTTTTCATTGAGCAGGTTTGAGTTGAGTTGCTGTTAACTTGTAATTAAAACAAAAAGACTTGACGAATACATCTTGGCTTGAGATCATCTTCCCTCTTTTAATAAATGCTTACTGAGTATCTGCTATGTACCATGAACCACCTTGAGCTCCAGTCAACAAGATTACAACATTGAGTCTCATGGGAGAAAAATCACAGAAGCACGTGGTAGGATGGTTGATACTATGATTGGGTAAGTACGAGATCAAATGACCTCTTTATATCATACATCTCTGGAAGTCTGGTCTTTCTATGACTCCTTGGTCCCTGTTGCCCTCCAAAACACTTTATTTATAGCTCTGTTGTAGTGCTTGTTATTTCTAGTTACTGCTGGGATGTGAATTTGCTGGGAACTATGCTCAGCACGGAGGCAGGAAGAGTTATAGCACACATGAAAACATATTTCTACTTTTTCTACATTCTTAACTTCTAAAGAGGAGACAGCATATTATTCTACTGACCTTAATGTTCACAGAATTTCTTGCTCATAGCTAGCAAAAGATGGTAGTTTATTCTAAAATTATTCAATTATTGGCTGGAGATTTAGCCCAGTGGTTCTGATGCCTGCCTAGCAAGCACAAGGTGCCTTCTTCAGTCCCCAGTAACCACATACAACAATACCAGGCGTGGTGACTCACGCTCACCAGTAATCAATACCACACACCACAATGCTGGGCATGGTGTTCACACCTGTAATCCTAGCACTCAGAAGGCAGAGGCAGAGGACTGCTGAGTTTTAGGTTGGCCTGGGCTACATAGTGAGCTCAGGGCCAGCCTGAACTACAAAGAGAGACCTTGTCTCAAAAAAAAATCAATTATTAATTCCCTAAGTAATCAGAAATTAGGTTCTAATTGTATTAGAGCTCTTTGAAGCTTTAAAATCAACTATGAAAATTCTTTTGGCTGAGCTATGCAAATACTATTTCTAGTTAAATAGAAATAGTCGGGAAACTCGCCAGCAGCTGTAAAAATGTGTTACCTTTTACCACTCTCAACTGAATTGAAGGAATCATTTTTTCTGAAGCTAATTATGAAACAGCATTCAAAAGTAAGCCTCATCTCAAGAACATTCTCTCCTTTTGTAAAAGTATCAACAGTCTCAGAATATGATAATGATTATTGCATCCCTTTTCAATGAGATCGGATTAAAGCCCACAACTAATAGTTTACACGAAAAGTTCTGATATAAGTAAGCTGCTAGCTCTAAATCATCCTGCTCTGAGTGCAAGGTCACTTATGAAGAATTTTTCCCTCTCTGTATAATGTTTTTGGTGCTGGGAATTGACTCAGACCCACATACATGCTAAGCACATGCTCTACTGAATAGATAATGCCCCAGAACCTCCTTGAATGATTTTAATAGGTGTAATTATAATAATGACCCAGAATCCATAAAATCCATAGTTTTAAACCACCAGGTTTTACTACCTGCCATTTCTCTTAGGATTAAACCCAATAGTGACTCTGTTGTACATTTAAGCCCTATTTTGCCACCCTATATACTGCGCAAAACCCTGTAGGAAGCTCTGGTGTAAGAAAGGAGAGACACAGCTGAGTCAGTGGGGAACTCTAGCAAATATATACATGTTCAGCAAATCTCTACCCCCAAGCTCACATTCCACTGGGGTAGGATGTGAGCAAAGCAGGTGGGGCTTGCCCTCCAAGGAGATGATGACATCTGTAGTGCCTGGCACGGCCTGCCCTTTTTCAGCTGGGATTTGCCCCCCTACAGGGGCTCTTCTCCCCTCCCAGTGGGGCATCTTGAGAGGGTCTAGTGAGGCTGATTCTGTCATGGCTGAGTTTGACCTTTTCTGATATAAGTGAAATGATAATGCCATCAAGTGTTCTTACAGACTCTACTTAATAGACTTGTGTTTTAAGCATTTAACAATCACTGTCATTTAATCCTATAATAATCCAGTTAGCATATGTCACTATCACCCTTATCAATGAGATGAAGTTACAGAATTGATCAAGCTATTTGAGTTCACAAAGCTGGTAAATTGGTAAAGATGGGATCTCAATCCAAGAAGCTCTACTCCAGAATCTATGCTTGTAAGATTGTATTCTGCTGGTGTGAATTGGTTTGTAAATACTGGAGTTTCTTATGGCTATCTTGCCCTTCTTGAATCTCTTAGGTTACATTTTCTTCATAGATATTTCCTTAACTTGATCTAGTTTTACTACCACATCTGCTGCTGGCCTCAAATCTCTCCCTTTTGTATTGTATCATCCAAGAATGAACTGGACACTTCTACTCAAATATTCTTAAGCCCACCCTAGCAAGAAGGAGTCCTTGAGAGCTCCTTTACCCGCAATCCCTCTGTCCAATGTGTTTCCAAGTAGCTCAGATGTCACTTCCTCTAGGAAGCCTTCCTCAAACCTTCAAATAGTGTATTCTCTGTGCTAACTAGTGCTACTAACAGAGCACTTGTCTCAGAGGACAAGCCAAGGACCTGACTTGTTCAGGACATCTGAGAGCTGTGGTATCAGAAGCATCATAATCACGTCAACATCACCTGTCAGCTTGCTTCCCCTCAAGAGGCTCAGAGTATTGGTGCTGAGGAAGGAGACCCAGGAACTCATGATACAGGAGGCCTGTGGGGTAATGTAACCCATACCTGAAAGGTTCTACTCTCCCTGAGATACTTGGGCACCAGAGAGTGAGGGTAGTGGTGAACTTCTCATTTATTTTGCTTGCGTTAGGGCCATTCCATGATGAAGAACACAGAAATGCAGGTTCATTTCCTTGTTCTGCCTTTCTGTTTTCCATGACCTTCAACAAATTCCTTAACAATCAGGAGATTCAATCCTTGCTCACAAAATGGGAATAATCTAATATCCTGTATCTAAGAGGTATGATAACTAATAAAAGGGATAAGTAAAAGGCTCCAGGCTTCAAGGCTGAGTATATGCTCAATAAATATCAACTAATACTAATAATTAAAAAAGGATAATAAGCAGCTTCTTCAAGATGTGACCCTTAAGTAAACAACATTGCTGTTTTTACTCTAGTGCCAGCTTCCCTTCGCTATTGAGTAGGAAGGATCTCCCCAAATATGAGAGGCTCTAAAAATAATGAGTAGTTTCTTTTAAACAGGTCAGAAAAGCAGGAAATTGGCAAGAAAAATGTTCAGAAAAAGCCTATTAATAGACATCTAAAGAAAGCTGGCAGTGAGGAGAGGATGCAAG
This sequence comes from Thryonomys swinderianus, assembly GCA_004025085.1. Classification (NCBI taxonomy): domain Eukaryota; kingdom Metazoa; phylum Chordata; class Mammalia; order Rodentia; family Thryonomyidae; genus Thryonomys; species Thryonomys swinderianus. The sequence goes on along the minus strand of PVIC010002092.1, from coordinate 65,224 downwards.
CAATGAGCCAGGGATCTGCTCAGGGATAAGAATGTGGGAACACATGGATGTGGCTTGGTATGTAAAGCTGTTCTCAAAAACTAGTGCTTTCTCAAAGTACAGTGGTCCTGAAAACCAGGACACTAGACTACAGTTACAGAATTTAATGAGGTGGGACTCAATCAAGTGACATGGGCCATTTTGACGTCTTTCTTGTTTCGTAAAAAAGGAAGTCATCCTTTTTGGTGAAAGAGCACATCCCACTTCTGTAACACACTAAAGAGCTTTACATGAAACTTAAACATTCTAGGATGGTCAGCAAGGATAAAAATACTCAAAATGTCTCAACAGCCTACTTCATCTATAAAAATAAACCTTGAGTGTCTTGTCACAAAATTGCGTAAGGGGTGAATGGTAACTGTCCTACTGGAGCAAAGCAAAGGAAATTGAGCCTGACAGCTGAGAGCTTGGAATTCAATGAGATTCAATTCAGGCCATCAAACAACTGCCTGGTGGCCTGGTTGCAGGTTTTCCAAGCTGAACTTGATACATCATTGGTCTTGTTTGATGAGCAGCCTGTGAATTTACATATGCCTGTCCTTCCACAGCATTAGCTTTTGAATTTTTTTTTTTTTTTGGCAATACAAGGGATCAAACTCATGACCCTGCACTTGCCAGGCAGGTGTGACACCACTGAGTTACATGCCCAGTCCTAGATTTTGAAATCTTGACAGACATTTGATTTGCCAGTTTTGAGTTATGACCCTATGTTTTATGTATAATAAGTGCTCTATAAATAACCCAGCAGCTACTGTTTTCCTTTTCTGCTTCAAAGATTTCAGAGACCCATAGGCTGGCAATATTTTAAAGTAATGTTTCCCAAACTGTGTTCCAGGGAACATGTTAAGATGTTAAGTATTATGTGAAGAAAGTGTCTGGGGCCATGTAAGTGCAGGAAATGCTGGGGTAAAAACTGGCTTTTTACTGGCAGGATTTCTTGGGGCCTTTAAAATGCTAATATACATGATATATCTCTAAGAAGGAGCTAATATTCAGCTTTTTCCCAGTTTCTTTGATCATGTGAATTTTTCTGCCCCCAAAACATGCCAACATCTGAAGAACTCTCAAAGACTAGCCCTGTGTCTTTCTCTGCTAGGTCACCTGGTGCGAACACAACCCAGGGATTCATTTCTATTAGCAGTTCTGCAATCCCCACCCAACCTCCACCTGCATCTGGCCATGTGAAATCAAATCTCAACATTCCTGGAAATTGCTGGGGTAGGTGGGCTATGAGAGGCTGAAATAGAAAGGGCAGCATGGGGTTTTTATATACAGTAATTGGTGTCACAAATCCACAATCAGTGCACCACTACAGGAATTCTAAAGCCAATACTTAAAGGAATATTTTTCTTACAGTCAAGAGTGAGGCAATTAAGACATATGGGTATCTCATTTCATAGCCAAGGCTGGGAGAAGACATTAACCAGAGAGCAGAACAACTTTTAGCCATGTGGTTTTACTATATATTGTGACAAGTAACAAATCAATGGACTTTAGAATGCTGGAATTGGAAAAGATCTTAGATGTTATTTAGCTCACTTGCCTTATTTGATGAAGGAACAGAAGATGAAAAGGTTAGGTGACTTATAGTGGTCACCTGTGGATGGCGATGCCTAGGCCAAGCCTGAGGGCTTCCGATCTCAGGAACTCTTGTGCTCATGACCTGCTGGGGTTCACTGATCTCAGTGAAGAGGCCCCACCCACCACTTGCTCTCTCTCCCCTGGTCCACAAAGGCAGGTCCCCTAGGTGAAGAGGCGGTGCATGTGGGAAGAAGCTAACCTGGTCTGGTGGAAAGGAGGTAGAGAGCCGGAAACCATGGCAAATGCTGAAAACATGAAATCAGAGATGGTGGCCATGATCCTAGTTAGGTAAAAGAATAGGAACAAGAAAGAGAAGAGCTGAACAATGGAAACAAGAGTGCCCCACGCACGCCCTGCCTTGTCAGTTCACTCAACTGGCTGGCTAGAGTTTAAGAAGTTCTTGGGGTGGCAGACTTCTGCAGAATTTCATATATGCTAGGGTTTGAACTTTTCCCTTGTAGCTCCAGCCAGAGAGGGATCCCCGATGCACCATGCAGACTGCGTTGACAGTGGGAATAGACAGAGGAGAACAGGGATTTGGAACAGAATTCTAGAAGGAAAGTCTAAGGAAAAATGGGAGAAATAACAGTGCAGTTGCCGTTATATGCCTTTGTTTAGGAACCACTGGAGTGAGAGCCCAAGGAAAAAAGCCTTCTCTGCTGCTTTGAGGGGAGGAAGCAGGCAGGAAGGGGCCTTCGGGGGATGCTCCCATTAGAATCTGTTTCAGAAAGAGAGAGAGCAGCTGCTCGCCACCGAACGTGAATTAGAGGCGGGAGGCTGATGAACAAACTCCAGGTGAGCAGCTGGAGAAATTCCAATCTTAGCCTCAGGGAGGTGAAGTGAGCTTCAGACCATCTGAGGAAGGGGTTTCACTTTGGAGACTGGGGCCTTGAAGCTGGCAGAACTTTACAGTGATTGAGCTGAATGGAAGTTATAGGCAGTTTCTTTTCTTCAGTGTGGTCAGGCACAGATCAAACTGATGGTTTCCTGTAAAATTTGATGGTTCCTCTAAAAGTGACAGACCCATTGAGAGTCTGGGAATTTGAGGGTAACACAGACCCTTGGCAAGAGGGAGAAAAGGCCAAATACCAGGCTTAAAAATTATAGAAAGGGTGAGGATTAATCTTAGAGAATAAAGACACATTTTATATCTCTTTAAAAAATACTTACTTTGGAAATATTTAGGGTATAGATGACAGAAATTGAAAAATAAGAAGCACCGTTGAGGTTTTAGAAAGTGACACATACCAAATGTACATGAAGAAACCCCAAACCAAACCAAGCCAAGCCAAGCCAAACCAAAACAATAAAGATCATGGTTTTGACATGCTGACTAGACAAATGTTCTGTATTAGACGCTCTGGGGAGCCCAGGTTTGAAGACAGGGGTATTGGCTTCAAGTATCCGCATCAATCGTTACAAACTGTTTTATACAATTAATCCCTTGTTCATGCCTTCAGTTTAAAGCAAGTCTGTAAGCCAGTCTACCTCATAAAACCAGAGGAGGAAAGGAAATGTGAAAGCACTGTACATACGTACTTGTAAGCAGAGAAAAAGGGTCAGCTAACCTCACTAATATTAATAAGCCTATGTTCAGTGATTTCTGAATATGACATTTGGTTTCATGAGATACATTATTGAAGTATTCCTTTGAACTTGGAAGTTATTATTTTCAAATGGTACATTTTTCTCACTGCTCTACTCTGGTTACTTCTCAGTGTCTGCTGGATAGTGTCATTTCTTATACCAGTGCATAAAATATTCCTACATTGGGCCGGAGATTTAGCTCAGTGGTTCTGGCACCTGCCTCACAAGCCCAAGGTCCTGAGTTCGATCCCGGTAACCACATAGAATGCTGGGCGTGGTGACTCACGCCCACCAGCAATCAATGCCACATACCACAGAGCCAGGCATGGTGGCTCATGCCTGTAATCCCAGCACTCGGGAGGCAGAGACAGGAGGATTGTTCAGTTCGCGGCGGCTTGCCTGGGCTACTGAGGGCCAGCCTGAACTACAAAGCGAGACCCTGTCTTAAAAAAAAAAAAAATCCTACATTATATCCAAACTCATGCTTTAAATTCTATATTTTTATATCTTTCCTAGGATAGGGAATAAACTGGTAAAGAATTATGCTTATAATGTCATGAGGAGTGATAGGCAAATTGATAATACATTAGTCACTAAAAATCACTGAAAGCAAAATTTGCTATGAGTGAGTTGATGAGAGTTGAGTATATATATAATAATAATTATTATATAATATATAATATTATATATTATATATAATTTATATTATATTATATATTATATATAATATAATATAAATTATATATAATATAATATATAATATAATATAAATTATATATAATATATAATAATAAATATATATTATATAAAATATATAATAATTATTATTATATATAATATTATTATATATAATATATATTATATATTATACTCAACTCTCTCTATAATATATATAAACTCTCTATATAATATATTATATGTATAAATATATATGTAAAAGAGGTGGTCATGCATGCCTGTTATCCCATTGCTCTGGCAGGCTGAGATAGGAAGACGGCAATTTCAAGTTCAGCCTGGGTGACTTAGTATCCCAACAAGTCTCAAAAGAAAAAAAAATAGAAAAGGGTTGTGGATGTAGCTCAGCGTGAAGGCCCTGGGTTCAACCCTTGGTACCACTAAACAAGTGAACAATGCAGATAGTTATTTTCTTCTATAATTTTTATATAATTGAGATTTTAATTTTTTCCAATTTTTTCTAAGTGCTGGAAAACAGTCAAAACTTAAATGTTTTAGTCAAATATTTTCCTGAAATATGTATACATGCTTTCTTCCTTTTAACTCTAAATAAATAGATGCTGGCCTTCTGTCAAACATATCCAACACCTGTAGCATAGGAACTCTGGCCTACATTTCTTAAAAAGGCTAGACATGTAGTATTTTAATCATATAACCCAAATGGACTAATTTACGTGCCCTGGAAGGAAAGAAACATACAATCTTACAAAGAATACTTACCATTTTAAATCTGATTAAATTCTATGCCAAACAAGGACTGGAAAGAATATGATGTTTGTACAGTCTTTTGAAAGGTATTTTTCAAATCCACTGAAACATTCTAGAAAACTCCTGAAATATGAACCAGCAAAATTTATTTACATTCCACCCCTGAATTACAGTATTAGTTTGAGATCATGGCTTGGTGCTTAGAGTAGGAGTCACATTGATGATTCCTTCTCCAACCTGTGTTTTGAAGCCCAAGTAGAATAAAGGCTGTTTGGGCCACATAGGCAAATGGTAATGTCACTTGAACCCCACCTATTCTCAATTGTAGCTCACTTTCCAAACTATTTGGGAGAGTTTTAACAATTTACCTAACTACAGAGTTTACTGTGTGGTATCTAATTCAGTAGATCTGGGAAGAGGAGTTGAAACTTTTCTCTAGTGATTCTGACAAAGCTTTGTGTTTAGGAACTGCTGACCCAGGGTCTATTCTTTAACTTCAATGTGAGATTGCTGGAGATCCTTTTAAATACAGATTATGATCAGTGTGGAGGGAAAAGACCTTGTTTCCAGCAACTTCTCATGCTGCTGGGTGGGACTTGCATCCTGCATTTAGTTCTCAAGTCTCTTAAGTCTCTTCCATCACTCTTTCCCTTTCATGTCTTAAGGTAATTTCACAGACTACATGCCCCACTTTCTGTAGGATGGCCTCTGCCTGGGTGTGTTTGATCCTCTCATGACCAGACTCAGGAGGTGCTATGATGGGCTCTGCTTGCTGTAGCAGTTTACAGGGCATGTGATGGGGACACTTCAAACCACTTGTGCCAGGAATATTCATCATCTGGCTGAGCTGATGTCTGTCAGGTGACCACAGAGTCATCATTTTCTCCCCTCATAATCTATTGTTATTATTATTATTTTGAAACAGGGTCTCACTATGCAGTTCAGTCTGGGCTGGAACTCACTATATAGTTTAAGCTGGCCTTGAACTTGTGGCAATTTTCCTACCTCAGCTTTCTGAGTGTTGGAAGTATAGGTATATGCTACTATGCCCGGCTTTTCTATTCTTACTTTGTGATGAGTTATTCTAACTAGGATGCTCCAGAATCCTATTTCTCATACCCTCCACCTTCCTGCCTTCCATTGATAAGCCACTCTTATTATTTTTTTTTCCTTCGTATGGTACCCGGGGTTGAACTCTGGAACTTATGCTTTCAAGGTAGGCATGGTAACACTTGAGCTAATAACTCCTGAATCACAACTTCCCAAGAGCTACTACTAATTTATGTTTTCATCATTCATTCTTTATCTATTAGGTGCATTCTTTGGGAAGAACTTTCCTTTTTCCATTTATGTATTTTATTTGCTTTAAAAAAAAACCTCAGCATTGACTTGTATTTTTTTTAAATATTGCAATCCATTATCATCATTGTTTATTTTGAAATTCAAATTGTCTCAAAATAACTCCTGGATACCTTTGATATGTTTTCTTCATTATTTGGGCATTTCCTTACTTTCTGACAAACTAAATGTTTTAGACATCTTTAATTTTCTTTGTCTTAGTCGTGGATTCAGCCATTTTACAAGAAGCCCTAGTTTTCTTTTAGTGAAGAATGGTATTTAGGTTTTAATATCTTTGTGCCCAATGCATGCATTGCCACTGAAGTGTCACTGCTTTGAGCTACCCTAAGAAAACAGAGCTTGGAAATATATGTGTATATATGGCTAAATATTTGGCCACTTATAAATGCTCATTGTCCATAGCTTGTGCATGGCAGGAAACCACCTATAAAGCCAAGCTGAAACCAATAGATTAATACAGACTATATATCCACACATATATCTTCAACTATTTTCTTGTTTCTCTTGTGCCTATGAGATATAATTTAAAATAGGGTGAATGTTTAGAAAATTATTATAAGAGACAGATCAGGCAAGTGGTATGCAGAAAGCTGGTGGGGAACCTAGGCAACAAAGGAATTCCATGCCACTGGCCTGGTGCCCAGGGCTGTGGCCTGACTGCTAGCACCCAGACCACACCAGAGGCACACAGAGACAGATCGGGGAAGTGGTGAGCAGGGGAGCTCAGAGAGAACCTAGGCAACGAAGGAGTCCTGTGCTACTGACCAGCTCCCAGGGCTGCAGCCTGACTGCTGGCACGCCAACCATGCCAGAGGAGTGCAGAAACAGATCAGGCATGTGGCGTGCAGAGAGGCTCATGGGGAACCTAGGCAACAAAGGAGTGCTGTGCCATTGACTGGTGCCCAGGGCTGTGGCCTGCCTGCTGGCACCCACACCACGCCAGAGGTGCACAGATAGAGATCAAGTAAGCAGTGCTCAGGAGAGCTTGTGGGGAAACATGGCAACAAAGGAGTCCAGTGCCATTAACCAGTGCCCAGGCCTGTTACCTATCTGTTTCCACCCAGACCAACCCAGAGGGTAGTGAAGACAGACTGGTTAGGTAAGGCATGGTGGAAGTAGTACGGTGAGTCAGTAAACTGAAGTTATCCCCTGCATACTCTCAGATCATAGTGCCTTGAAACTGGAGCTGAATGGCAAAAGAAATTCCAAGAACCTCATGAACACATGGAAATGGAAAAACATGCTGTTTTTACTATTAAATGATAGCCCTAGTGCAACATACAGGAATTTATGGGACACAATGAAAGCAGTTCTACAAGGGAAATTCATAGCAGTTAATACTGACAGCTGGAAAACAGAGCAAGCTCAAATAAATAATCGAATGCTGAACCTCAAACTACTAGAAAAAGAGGAGCAAGACAAACCCAAAGCTCATACTAGTGAGGAAATTATAAGGATCAGAGCAGAAATTAATGCAATGGAGATTAAGACGACACAAAGAATCAAGAAAACAAAGTGTTGGTTCTTTGAAAAGATAAACAAAATTGAGAGACCCTTAGCCAACCTTATAAAACTAAGAAAGGAAAAGGATCAAATCCATGCTATCAGGAATGAAAATGGGGAAATTACCAAAGACCCAGTGGAAGTCCAAAGGATAATAAATACCTACTTTGAAAATTTGTACTTCAAAAAGATGGAAAAAGAAGAAATTGGATAGATTCCTAGACACATATGAACTTCCAAAGCTGAATGAGATGATATAAAAATTTTCAACAGCCCTATATCAATCTCTGAAATTGAAAATGTAATAAAAAATCTACCAACAAAGAAAAGCCCTGGTCCTGACGGCTTCACTGCTGAATTCTACAAAACTTTTAAAGAAAAGTTAATGCCAATACTTCTCAAATTCATTAATGAAATTGAAAGGGAAGCAGTACTACCAAATGCAGTCCTGAAAGCAACCATTAACTGATTCCAAAAGCAGAGAAAGAGCAAACCAAAAAAGAAAACTACAAACCAATCTCTCTAATTAACATTAATGCAGAAATTTTCAATAAAATACTTGCAAATAAAATACAGAGAATTATCAGAAGATTATACACCCTGATCAAGTTGGATTCATCCCAGATTCAAGGATGGTTCAACATACATAAATCAATGAACATAATACACTATATTAACAGACTCAAGGACAAAAACCATATGGTCATTTCAATAAATGCAGAAAAAGTGTTTGACAAAATCCAACACCCATTCATGATCAGATCCCTACAGAAAATTGGAATAGAGGGACTTTATCTCAAACTAATGAAAGGTATTTATGAGAAACCAATAGCCAGCATCATCCTAAATGGTCAAAAACTGAAACCTTTCACACTAAGATCAGGAAAAAGGCAAGGATGTCCATTGTCATCACTCTTGTTCAATACAGTGCTGGAAATATTAGCTACAGCAATTAGGCAAGACAAAGAAAGAAAAGGAATAAACGTAGGTAAGGAAGAAGTTAAACTGTCATTATTCACTGATGGCATGATTCACTATATAGAGTATCCTAAAACTCGACCAAAAGACTGCTACACTACAAGGTCAGTCCTCAAAAATCAATAGTCTTTGTAAACACAAACAACAGACTCACTGAGAGAGAAATTGGGGAATCAATTCCTTTCACAATAGCATCCAAAAAATGAAATATCTAGGAATCAATCTAACAAAGGAGGTGAAAGACCTCCACTCTGAAAACTACAGGACTCTGAAAAGGGCAATAGAAGAAGATATCAGAAAATAGAAAGACATTCCTTGTTCCTGGGTCGGAAGAACCAACATCATCAAAATGGCTATAGTCCCACAACTACTATACAGATTCAATGAAATTTTGATTAAAATCCCAACACCAAAATTCAAGAGCTAGAGAAAATAATCCAAAAATTCATCTGGCACCACAAGAGACATAGAATAGCAAAAGTGATGCTAAGTAAGAAGGACATGGTGGGGTGTATTATGATCCCCAACTTGAAACTGTACTATAAAACCACTGTGATAAAAACTGCATGGTACTGGCAAAGCAACAGACACAAGGACCAGTGGAATAGATTAGAAGATCCAGATACAACTCCAGATATGCTAAGCTATCTTATTTTTTTTTCTTTTGGAGACAGGGTCTCGCTTTGTAGTTCGGGCTGGCCCTGAGCTCACTATGTAGCCCAGGCAAGCTTTGAACTCAGCAATCCTCCTGTCTCTGCCTCCCGAGTGCTGGGATTACAGGCGTGAGCCACCATGCCTGGCTAAGCCATCTTATTTTTGACAAAGGAGCCAAACATCCTCAATGGAGGAAAGACAGCTTCTCTAACAAATGGTGCTGGAAAAACTGGACTTTAACCTGCCAAAAACTAAAGCTAGACCTATCTCTTTCACTGTGTACTATACTGAAATCGAAGTGAATTAGAGACCTAAACATTAAAACAGAAACAGTAAGCCTGCTGGGAAACAGGTTAGGTAAAACTCTTGGAGACATTGGCTTAGGGAATGACTTTATGAACAAAACCTCTATAACATTAGAACTAGCACAAGGAATAGACAAATGGGAATCTCATCCTATTAAAAAGCTGCACAGCAAAAGAAACCTCTGACACTAAAAGACAACCAACAACATGGGAAAAAATCTTTACTATTTCTTAGACAAGGAACTACTCTCTATAATATATAAAGAGCTTAAAAATATCAGTCCCCAGGCTGGAGATTTAGCTCAGTGGTTCTGGCGCCAGCCTTGCAAGCGCAAGGTCCTGAGTTCGAACCTGGTAACCACATACAATGCTGGGTGTGGTGACTCATGCCCACCAGCCATCAATACCACATACCAAGTGTCGGGCATGGTTGCTCACGCCTGTCATCCCAGCACTCGGGAGGCAGACAGGAGGATTGCTGAGTTTGAGGCTTGCCTGGGCTACATAGGGAGCTCAGGGCCACCCTGAACTACAAAGTGAGACCCTGTCTCAAAAAAAAAAAAATTCATTCCCCCAAATTTAAGACCCAATTCAAAAATAGGCATCTGAAATGAACACTTCTCAGAGGAAGAAGTAAAAGCAGCCAAGAAGCATATGAAGAAATGCTCAACATCACTGGTTATTTGAGAGATGCAGATGAAAACAACACTGAGACTTTATCTCTCTCCAAAGAATGACTGCTATTGTGAAATTAACCAGTAATAAATGCGGAGGGTGCAGGGAGAAAGGAACCTTTCTCCACTATTGGTGAGAATATAGACTCGTGCAACCATTGTGTAGATCAATGTGGAGATTCCTCAGAAAATTAGCATTAGAGGTTCCATTTGACCCTGCTATTCCTCTGCTAGGAATATATTCAAAAGAATTAAAAGAATCATATCATAGAGACATGTGAATCCATGTTCATAGCAGCTCAGTTTGTCATAACTAAATTTTGGAAACAACCGAAATACCCATCAACTGGAGAATGGATAAAGATGTGTTTTTTTTTCTTAAATAAAACGAAGTATTACTCTGCTATAAAGAATAAGTTTGAGTCATTTATATTCAAATAGACATACCTTGAGGACACACTAATAAGTGAAATAAATAGGTCACAGATATGTAAATACCATCTTTTCTCTGGTATGAGAATCTGTAGATGTAAATGAGTTCTAGAATATATGATAGACTTTGTGAAATAGGAAATATTCAAAGGTAAATGGGTAGGGGATAGTACTGAGGGAAAAGAATAAATATGATTAAAAAAAGAAAAAGAAAGAAAATGCATACAGGGGTTGGGGGATTGTAGGGTGAATAGGGATATGGGTAAAAATGAAAATGAACTCAAGTCATATGCCAGTACATATTTCCCAATGTTCAGTGTGATTGTGAGGTGTATATAAAATGTACCAATAAATAATTCAATTAAAAAATAAATAAAAATTATTACAGGGGGGCCAGGGATTTAGTTCAGTGGTGTTGGTGCCTGCCTTGCAAGCACAAGGCCCTGAGATCAATCCTCAGTAAACACATACTACAGTGCTGGGTATGGTGACTCATGCACACCACCAATCAGGATCACACACCACAATGCCAGGTGTGGTGGCTCATGCCTATAGTTGCAGCACTCAGGAGGCAGAGGCAGGAGAAATGCTGTGAATTTGATACTTGTTTGGGCTACATAGTAAGCTCAGGGCCAGCCTGAACTATAAAGCAAGACCTTGTTTCAAAAAAAAATTACTACAGTAAAAAACACATTGTCATTGATCCCCCTTCAAAATACTCTCACTTGCTTGAAACACAATGGTCTCATTGTTCTTGCAGCTTTCTGAAGCAGTACTGGAAGTCCTCTTTCATGAGTGCCTTACTTGTACTGTTGTGACTACTTCTGTCCTGGAATTGATTCAAGATGCTTACATTTCACAGACATTTTGACTTTGGGGAAGAGCCAGAAGTCACAGAGTGCCAGATCCAGTGAATTAGGATGAGGACACATTGTAATGTTTTTATAAACTCACCTGTGCAGTGGTTGGTACTTAGCACCATTCACAAGACACTTATGAAAAAGGGCTTCCAGAGCTACTTCAGAAAGTGGCAAGAATGATGGAACAAGTGTGGTCTAAGCAAGGGGAGTATGAGGAAAGACTGGTGGCAATGTGTCTTTAAAGTAATTTGTCCTTTTTGTGAAGTAGGAAGAAAGTGTTCAAAGGAAAAAGGGGTAGGGAAATGAAAGACAGGAAAGAAAAAAATTGATGGTAAAAACAAAATAATGGAAACAAAGCTTATGTATGTAAGGGGCTGGGGTTGAAAGGAGGATAGGGGAATGGGAAAAATGAGAATCAAGATACGTCATTTATGGTACAAGTTCTTGATGGTGAATGTGATCATAATGTATATCTAAAATATATCAATAAATTCAATAAAGGAAAAAAGGTAAAATAAAGAATTTAAGGATTCATTGTGTTTTGATCATCCCTTATGTATATTAAAAAAAGATTCATAATGAAATCTACTTTTTACTTTGACATCTCAAAGCTCATCTCAGCCTTTCTTCTTCTTAGCCTTCATGATAGTGAGAGACTTGGCTTTCACAGTTATCCTAAATATATTCAGTTACCCAACCAATTCAATCATTTGTTCAACAAGTGAGTCTCCCACACATTTGGGCCATCTCTCATGTTCACTATGTATGTTCTGTGTCTCCTCACCATCCTGGATCCCTGAGTGCTAGGGACACACCTCTGATGTGCCACTGATACTTCTTTATGCGGCTTCTGCCCCCTACCACAAGAGCCAGGCCTGCCTCAAGCTCCTCCATGAGAAGACAGAAGGGAAAAGAAGGTAAGATGAGAAGACTATGCATCCTTTGTAAATGGTTCAGTGGTGTTTTAGATTTGAGTTACATACAGTGGTTAATAAATTTATAATTGTGAAAGTAAATTTGACATTTTTATGAAAGCACTTATCAATGTATAAGTCAACAGACTCTAATCATATTTTCTGTACTGTTATATGTATGGGCTGAACTTGAAAGTTGTAAAGAATTTTGAAATCTAGTAGTTAAATGGTTCCACTATTAGAGTTTCCACAGTTTTATGGGGACGCCAGGGGAACCAGAGCTACTCCAGATGAAAAGAGGGAACGGGCAGAGGGAACAGGGCAGACACTCTTTAAGACACACTGCCTCAAGCTCCTCAGAGCACCATTTTTATACCACTGGCCTGGCCCAACCTCTTAATCTCTAAATAAGAGAAGACAGGCTTTACTGACTACTTTGCTATTTGTTAAAAGCAATTTCAAATATTTGGCCATGTAGATGTGACCATTGTCCACAGCTCATGCATTTACAAGGCCAAGCTGAATCCAGTAATACAGACCACTGAAAATTAGCAAAGCATAGATACACATCTCAACATAAATGAATATTAAAAACAATGCTGAATGAAGGAAACAAGAAAGGACACATACAGTTTGTTCAAAACCCTCCAATGATTTCCCTGGATAAACTTGAAAGCACTTAAATGACCTAGAAAGTTCTATAGGTCAAGTCATTTGACCTCAGGCCTCTTGTTTCTCTTTCTATCTATGTCATCCACCTCTGACTTAACACTACCCCAGCCACGGTGACCCTCCTCCCTGTTCTACAAAGTGCAAGCACATTTTCCATAGGGCATTTGCGTGTTCCCTCTGCCTGGAATGTTCATGTTTCACATGTCTGGAGAGATCATTCCATCAGTCCCCTCCTGACTCCTCTAGGAACACCTGCTTGGCAGTGTGGCTTTTGCACATGTCCACAAGGCTGTAAGAGATGCTTTCATTTTTGCTTTCTTTTTCTCCCAAGCGCTCACTTATTTATTTAACATGTCTTATGACCCGTTTCCATCTAACTGGAATGTGAGCTCTATGTAGGTAGGGATTTTTGTTTTTTCACTGTGGGATTTCCCAGTAATATCTAGCAGTCAGTATTTCTGGATGAATAAACACAATGATACTCTAAGCATAGGCTCAAGAAGCAAAGGAATGTTCTGGCCAGCTGGATACAGGAGGAAGGACTCACTTCCAATTATTATGGATCAGAAGAGTCATTTTTGAAAGCCTATTTGTGACATACAATTCTAGATGAAGCCATTTAAGACCTTGGGGGCACATGTTATGCTTCTCATCTTAGGAAGGGAGTTAGGATACTTCCCTACTAACAGCAAAGTGTTTAAAGAAGCCAGAGCACACATATTTCATACATGAGGTGGCTAAGTGGCAACTTTTACTTTCACACTCTCACCAGTGGTTTCTCCTTTTATGGTCTATTTATTTAGTCATTTATCCATTGCACCTGTGGTGTGACGTCTAAGTGACAGATCTTCTCTAGGCTCTCTGTACCTAACTTTATTCTTTTTGTTAAATAAATTCTTTTTGTTAAATTTTCATATTCATTTACATAAAAAGCCTTTTATTTTTGTATTCTCTCCCCTCCATCTGGTTTAAGCTTTGTGTTGAAAGTAATACATGCTTATTATTTAAATACTCCAATACAGTATTTTACACAGTAGGAAATGAAATTCCCTCTGTCCTCCCCTTAGTATATGTCACCATAACATAAAGGTTCTTGGCTATCTTTGTAGGTAGACAGGTGAGAGTCCCCTGGGGATCTGAAAGTGGTAGACAGGAAGGTAACTTTCACAAGCCTAAATTAGCTTTGTTTATAAAAGCTTCATAGGAATTTCAGTTTTCAATTGTCTGTAGCATGTCATATTTGTCGAGAGCTTGGCAAAAGCAGCTGGAATTCCAGAAAGACAACTAAGGATCATGCTAGGCATTCAGTCCTTAGATTCTCTATACTTCACTTGTGTGCCGAGGAAGATTCACTGAGCAACACACCTAGACCCAATTACCTTAGCACACCACGTCATGTCTTAAGAGTCATGCCTTCTCACTTACTATCCTTTTATTAAGAGTCAGTGTCAAATACAGCCAAGGGAGAATGTTTCTGCAACTGTGTTCTCAATACTGGCCTGAAGATACATACCATCCATTTCTACAAGATGCATGCCATTCTTCCCAGAGTTCTTGGAGGCAACTTGCACATTCTGGTAAGACATGCTTTCCTCTTTTTCCCTCCTCCTTCTTCTTTTTATTATTCCTATGATAAGAGTAATATTACCCAACATATCACCCTTTTGACATAGACTATCAGAAAAATCAGGCCAACTTTATAGTCAGTGGCATCTAGTTCCTTTGCTCAACTATTTTCTGTGTGCATTTACTTCTTATAAAATTCTAGTCTTTTCACCTGACTACTTAAAAAACTTCCTCAAATATTTTTGCATTTCTTTCTGCAAGTGAGAGGAAACATAAACAACACATTAACAACTTGATGATGATATTTTATAGTATCTTTAGGAATCAAATTGTGCATTTTTGTGGTAAAGTGTAGATTCACCAAAAGGAAAGGTGCCAAAAATTTAATGCAAAATGAAGAACTCTACAACCCTACCTCCACCCACTAACGTGAACACAGAGCCTCATGCATGCTCAGCAAGCATTCTACCATTAAGCCACATCCCTAGGCCTAGAACTTTATATTAAAACAAACCCAAAAGCCTTTAAATTGCAGTGTAGGGGGCTGGAGCCATGATACAGTGATCGAGTGAAACCTGCCATGTGTGAAGTCTCAGTTCAGTCCCTATAATTACCAAAGAAAAACTAAAGTAGTTTATGTGGGAGCCAGGGGAAGGGAATGTAACTACAAACTTTACATTAGATTCTAGTCTCTTGTGGGTCGATGGCACACAGTGAAATAATAATAAGTAGGCAGAAATGAGGGTTAGAGAGGCTAAGTGTGGGCCTGATCCATGCTACTCTGGGTAGCAAAAGACCCCAGGCCCCAGCCCACCACACCTTTTATTTAGTGCCTTTAGAGTATCAGGATGTAACAGACCCCATGGGCAGGGCAGACACCTCCAACAGTCCTAGAGAATTATGCAGATGAAGATCCCACTGGGCAGTGCAGACACCAGCAGTGGAGTAGTTCTGCCTTGAAGCATCACAGCATGTGGGACCACCAGAGTCTTGTTGTTAGCAGAGGTGAAGGAGAGTTGAATCCAGAGTCCTGCACCAGGAAGGCCTGATCAATTTTGACCTTCCAGTTTTTTCTCCCAAAACATGCTCCCAAGAAGTTTAGACTTCTAAAGTAAGCATTATTAATCAATTGCATTTAAAACTACAACTTTTGTCTAAAATATTAGTAAGAGGTAAAAGTCCCTGTTTGCACCTTTATGTTTCCTTGCATGGAAAAATTTGGCAAATGTAAAGATGGATCTAGGGCATGCTAAATCTGGTAAATATTTACAATGGACTGACACTGATTCCTAAGTGCTATGGCGGGAAGGTCACAGTTAGGAGTACAGTATGTGGGCCTGGGAGGCTATGGGCTGCCCTGAGTCATAATTCTTTTCCTTATGGGCTATATGAACTCAAACATATTTGTAGGTCCTTAAGCTTTAGTATTCCTCCTACAAAATGGAGCAAACTTAAGACCATGTGAACGATTTAATAAGGTTTCACAATGTGGAACATGCAGTATAGTGCCAACATAGTTCAACTGTCAACTCCCTGATACTATTATAAGTCAGGTTAGAATGACTATCACAGTCAGACAGTAACTATTAACTTAACTAACTACAAAATAATCATAAAGAGAAACCTCATAGAACAGTAGTTAGGGAAGTCAGGAATTCAGTAGAGGTCAGACTTTACTCCTTTAAGATAATGTAGTTACAGAGATGAATTTCAGACTGAAATCTGGAGTCAGACTTCCATGAGGATGGAACTACTTATATGTCTATCCCTGGCGTACTCACACAACGTACCGTAAGGGTGAAAGTTTTCTCACTGCTATCAAGTCATAACTAACCAAGTGAGATGACAAAGTGCCCTAGAAAGAAATGATAGGGACAGATCCTAAGCAGGGTCCAAGAAAAGAGAGCCCTATGGGAGGGGTGGCTGGCAGCTGGATTCTTGTGCAGCAGTGGGTGTAGAGGGGAGTATCAGCTTCTGTGGGGTGGGGATGACAAAGTTCTTGGCTAAGTTTTGTCGCAGATTATGATCTAAGTCTGAATGTAAAAACATCTTGAAAGAAACCCTGTCTCAGGAAGCTCATGGGAAAGTAATGAAAAGCTAAACTGATATATCTGCTAACAATATTGCTATTATCTTGGGGGTCAGGGAAAGGGTATTGATGGTCAGCATTAAATATAGTTGATAAAAGGAATATGGGAGTTTCCCCATGGTCTAAAACATCTTCAGTGACAGTCTTAAATTGTCCAGATGTTTATTATGTAGACACATCCTACATGAGATAAGCGACATTAAACACATGTTGGGTTTTATAATATTAATAAGTTAATCCTGTTTGTATGGTTGCCTTTAATTTTAACTTGAAAAGTGACACTAAATAAAATTTAAAAATATAGCTAGAGCTGGATCTTTGTCTTGAATGTGGCCAGAAGAGTGGTCTTTGATTTTGTGCCTGATACTCTATTTTTTTTTTTTTTTTAAGACAGGCTCTCGCTTTGTAGTTCAGGCTGGCTCTGAGCTCACTATGTAGGCCAGGCAAGCCTCGAACTCAGCAATCCTCTTTTCTCTGCCTCCCGAGTGCTGGGATTACAGGCATGAGCCACCACGCCTGGCGTGCCTGATATTCTGAATGATTATTTGCAGGATTAAAAAAAAAATTCCTTCTCCAGATTTCTTTAAGTTTTAGAAGTGAAATGGTTGAAATACCTAGTTGCTTTTGATTATCTCAATGAACAACAATTTAAAAATCATAATAAATGTTTCACTTGAAGGTAACATAATTCAAAGTCATGCAACTTTTACAATAATAATTTTAACAATTTCATCAAGTTTAAACTAAAATTCCTCATAGAATGTTCTTTAGGGAGGCAAGTTATTTTTAATAAACAACATTTTAGGTCTTTCTATTTCTCTTTATTTTGTAAAAGGAGATTGCTTTTTAAAAATTAAACCTCTTATTTTTAGATTAATAGAAAAATAGAAAGAATAGTAGAGAGTGCCCATGTACCTGAAATCCAATGTCCTCTTTTATTAAAATTTTAGATGGATATTATGCATTTACCACAATTAATGAACTAACATTTATACATTATTATTATTAATTAAATTTCATAGTTAAATTTTTTTAGTTTTAACCAAATGTCTCCCCACCCCGGGTCCCATCCAGAAAATCACATTACATTTAGTCATTATGTCCTAGTCTCCCCTCAGCTGTAACTGCTTCTCAGACTTTTCCTATGTTTAGTGACCTTGACAGTGCTGGAAGTACTAGTCAGGTTTTTGCAGAATGTGATTAAACTGGAATTTTCCCTTATTTAGCTCTTGGTTAGACTGGCTTTAAGGTTTTGTGGAAAGAAAGCCAGAAGAGGAAGGTGCTAAACATGTATCATCACATATCCAGAGGACACACTGCCAATGGAATATATCCCAGCTGATATTCACTCTGATGACTGGCTGAGGGTTGGGCTCCTCCACTCCAAGTTACTCATTTTCCCTCCCTTTCCATTCTGTGCTCTTTTTTTTTTTTTTTTTTTTTTTTTTTTTTTTTTTTTTTTTTTTTTTTTTTTTTTTTTTTTTTTTTTTTTTTTTTTTTTTTTTTTTTTTTTTTTTTGAGACAGGGTCTTGCTTTGAAGTTCAGGCTGACCCTGAGCTCACTATGTAGCTCAGGCTCGCCTCGAACTCAGCAATCCTGCTGCCTCTGCCTCTGAGTGCTGGGGTTACATGTTTGAGCCTCCAAGCCCGGCATTTGTGGTATGTGGTACTGGTTGCTGGTGGGCGTAAGTCACCATGCCTGGTATTGTATGTGGTAACCAGGGATCAAACCAAGTACCTTGCTCTTGCTAGGCAGGCACCCGAAACACTGAGCTAAATCTCTGGCCCTATACTGTGCTCTTTTGCAGGGAGTCACTACGCACAGAACTGGAATGTCAGATGTTTATATCCCTTCTCAGAGCAAGGATTATGTGTACGTTCATATTTATAAATCATTTTTTAATTTCTAAATGTAACCATCTCTATAATACACTAAATGTTAGCTTATCTGGATGTCAGAAAGATAACTTTTAGCTTCTTATACCTTTCTATTACTATAAAAAAACTAAATTTCAAATTTGAAAATAGTTGAAACTGGTATTTTTTGTCAGTTTCTGACACTTATCAATCCTATCCCAGGACAGTGGGCACATTAGGCAACTAGTTTTCTTCACTGTCTCACTTACTTCCTCACTCCCTTACCCTGGTGACACTGCCAGGCCTGCTTGTGTTTCTGTCCCAAGCATGTCACATTCCTGCTGACTTCCATCACATGTGGTCATTTTTCTTTGTAAAACTTACACTTAATGATTTACATTTTGGTTATTTATCTGTTTCTGTGAAAAGTTTAAAATTGGAGCCAAAACAAACTCCAGAACGCATCTCATACAAAACTGCTCATTGTTTTAGACTTGGTTTAATTCACTTTGCCAAGACCTAGGGGGAAAAAACGAAACACTCAGCTCAAGTGGGAAACAATCTTCACATATAAACGGGCATGATCACTACCATCATAAGCGGCAGCATGTCTTGCTTCAGTACAGCACTTTAAAGTTGACAAAGCACTTTTGCTTATGCTGTTTTACTCCTGTTTCCATCTTCACAACAATCCTTAGAGTAGTAGGGGAAGGACTGCTGTTCCTCCTGCAGCTGAAGAAATAGGTTTGTGACAACAACTGCTTAGGATGTAGAGAGTCCAGAGTTCTCACACATTGCTGTTGGGGATGTGAAATGATACCACCATTATGCATAATAATACACAATAGTTTAATATTTATGTATAAGAAATGAAAACCTGCATTCACTTATTTTAAAATAGTACCTTTATTGCCCTTTAAAACCCTGAAAATAACTCAAGTGCCCTTCAACTAATAATAAATGAGCAAACAGACTATGGTAAATGCATACAATGGAATCCTTTCGGAACAAATGGTGATATATGCAATAACACCGATGAGTTTCTAATGCATCAGACAAAATGAAAAGTCAGGCTCAAAAAGCTACTTATTGTGAGATTTCACTTTTATGGTATTCTAGAAAAGGTAAAAAGATAAAGAAAAATAAGATCAACTAGTCTTAGAAGTATGAAGTAAGGGAAGGAATAACTACAGGGTCAAACTAAATTAAGCTTTGTAATGACAAATTCATCGATTCTGATTGTGTGTGTGTGTGTGTGTGTGGTGTGTCTTTCTCACTGTATGTGTATGTGAGTGTGAGACAGGGCTTTGCTATGTATCCCAGGCTGACCTTGCACTTTCCATCCTCCTACTTCATAGTCCTAAGTGCTGGATTACAGTCAAATGCCGCTGTGCCGACCTAGAAATAATCTCTCACCTGTAGTCATACTTATGTAACTATACATTTTTCAAAACATAAACTGTATACTAAAAGCATGCATTTGAATGTATGTAAACTATATTTAAATTGTAAAGAGGAAACAATTGAAAAGGCAATGAGTGAAAAGAAAGGTTCAAAGAAGCTATATAACCTACTAAGCAATTTGCTTAGTCATCAAATAGAACCAGGAACTGAATTCACATTATTTACTTTCAAGTTTTTTTTTTAATTGGGAACACACACATGCTTAGGAAACAATTCTTTTATTTCTTCCTTTCTTATACACAAAATCACAGACAAAGTAGAATTACTTCTAAGGGATGGCCTCTCTTTTCTTGTCCAAAATTTGGCAACAGAGTTCTCATTTTCTCTACTTGGGACACACACCTATACATTAGGTCTTAGAAGGATGAGACAATATCCTAAAATTCTTTTGGAATTGAACCAGCATTCTTGAGAAGAGACACATAATTCTAGAATTCTCTAGAAGAGACATAGGATTATTAAAAAAAACAATTTATGTAATAAAGGCAAGTCAGGGGGAGCACAAACCCTGAACTGAAATTACACTACAAAGCTACTCTGATAAGAACAGCATGGTAATGGCAAAAAAACCCAGACCCAACAATCAATGGAACAGATTAAAAGCTGCAGAAACAACCCCAAACATACTCAGCTATCTTTGACAAAGGGGCCAAAAATGTTCACTGGAAGAAGACGGCTTCTTTAATAAATAATGCTGGAAAAACTGGCTTTCTACACACTAAAGACTAAAACTAGATCCATATTTATCACCATGCACTAACCTAAATTGAAGTAGGTCAAAGATCTAAATATTAAAACAGGAAAACTACACATCCTGGAAAAGAGAATAGGTAGAACTCTTGAGGACAAAGACTTCATGCAGAAAGCCCTGACTGCATGGGAAATACTACAGTGAATCAACAATTGGGCTCTCTTCTTATTAAAAGGCTTTTGAATAGCAAGAGAAACCACCAACAGAGTGAAAAAACCCACAGAATGGGAAAACATTTTAGCCAGCTGTTCCTTAGACAAAGGACTACTATCTAGAACAAATAAATAATTGAAAAAAAATCAGACTTCTGATTGAAAGACTCAATCCAAAAATAGGCATCTGAGATGAATACACACTTTTCAGCTAAAGAAGTAAGTACAAATGAAAATAAATGTATGAAAAAGATTTCACATGACTGGTTAGTCAAGAGATATAAATTAAAACAATACTGAGATGCTATCTCACTTGAGAAAGAATGCCTATTATAAAGAAATGGTAGTTCATGCCTGTAATCCCAGCACTTGGAAGGCAGAAGCAGGTGGATTGTTGTGAGTTTGAGGCTATCCTGGGCTACATAGTGAGTTCAGGGTCAGCCTGAACTACAGAGCAAGACCCTGTCTCAAAAAAAACTAAAAAATGAAAAGGAAAAGAAAAGAAGAGAAGAGAAAAAAGAAAAGAAATCAACCAACAACAAATGCTGTGTAACTCTATACATTTGGAAAGAAAGGAAGCCCTCTCCACTGTGGGCAGGAGTGTAGACTGTTGTAACCACTGTGGAAATCAGTGTGGAGATTCCTCAAAAAGCTAGGATTGGAGATCCCATTTGACCTAGCTATTTCCCTTCTGGTTGTCTTTCCAAAAAAAATTATATGTGCACCCAAGTTTATGGTAGCTAAGTTTGTGACAAATGTCTATCAGCTTTTGAAGGAATAAGAACAATGGTTTTAAAAAATATAATGGAGTACCACTCAGTCATGAAGATAAACTTGAGACATTTCTAGATAAATGGATGCATCTTGAGGCCATACTCATATGTAAAATAAATAAAACACATATGTGTAAATATTGCATTGTCTCTTTGGTGTGAGAAACTGAAAGTGTAAATAAGGTCCAAAATGCATGACAGAGACTGTGAAATATCAGAAAATTGTTCAAATAATACTGCCAGATACTTAGTCAATAATTAAAATGCTTTATGCTAAAAAGTCACCAATAACTAAAAGGTGTGAATATGAAGAGTGGCTGCATGTTTAAACAGGGTTGATTACAGATGCGGTATTTTCAAGTAATAATTGTGTAGAATTAAAATCTGTACCATACATGCCAGGACTGTACTTTATTCTCATCTCGCTTGTGCTTGCTTGCATAATGTTCATGAATTAAAACTACGTTTTTAATAAAGGCTCAAAAATTTAAAAAAATAAGGATAAGACAATATTATGTTTGATTATCAGAAGTATTGCCAGACAAGAATTGAATACAGATTTATCCAAAGATGTATATAAATGTAAGCCCATGAAAATACAGTGGCACCTTAGTTCATGCACTCAATTCTCTCCATGATTATGCTTGCAAACCTAAACGGATGAGAACCAAATCAAATTTCCCCATGAGAACAAAAGAGAACCTAACTCTTGAATTTAATTTGGTTGATGTCCAACTCAGTTTGCAACCAGAAACGTGGAATGACTCGTGTGACAACTGAAGTGCTACTTGTATACTCGACATCATTAGCCACTAAGAGAAATCAAATTCAAACTATGAGATTCTACTTCACAACTCCTAGGATGGATATAATCAAGTCAGAGAATAACAAATATTGATTATAGATGCCAGAACCCTCATGCACTGAACCATGTAAAATAGTATAGCTACTCTTACAACACATTTTGGCAATTTCTCAGATTGAACACTGAATTATCATATGAACCAAGAATTCTAATCCTAAGAAGTTCCATTTGACCCTGCTATTCCCCTGCTAGGAACATACTTGAAGGAATTATAAGAATCATTTCATAAAGACCTATGTGTAGCCATGTTCATAGCAGCTCAGTTTGAGATAGTCCAATCTTGGAAAACAACCCAGATGCTTATTAACTGGAGACTGGATAAGGAGAATGTGATTTAATTTATAAAATGGAGTATTATTCTGCCATAAAGGAGAAGTTTCATTCATTTATGTGCAAATGGACACACCTTGAGAACATACTAATAAGTGAAATCAATAGATCACCAATCTGTAAATACTGTATCTTTTCTTTGGTATGAGAACCTGTAGATGTAAATGAATTTTAGAATGTATGATAGATTTTGTGAAATAGGAAATACTCAAAGGGAATGTGGTAGGGGAAAGTAATGAGGGGAAAGAATAAATATAATTTGAAAAGAAAATGAAAGCACATGTATATAGTGGATGGAGGGTTGTGGGGTGGGTTGGGATATGGGTAAAAATGAGAATTAACTCATGCCATATACTGGTACATTTTCCCCAATGTTGAGTGTGATTGTGAACTGTATGTAAAATGTACAAATAGGGCCGGAGGGTTAGATTAGTGGTTCCGGCGCCTGCCTCGCAAGTGCAAGGTCCTGAGTTCGATCCCTGGTAACCACATATAATGCTGGGCATGGAGACATGTCCACCAACAATCAACACCGCATACCACAATGCCGGACATGGTGGCTCACGCCTGTAATCCCAGCACTCGGGAGGCAGAGACAGGAGGATTGCTGAGTTCGCGGCG